>LPNX010455523.1:247408-258403 GCA_001517045.1 Pseudotsuga menziesii | reverse complement strand
ATTCAGTAACTGAAGGGCTACCTTTCGCATTTCTCGGAATATCCCTGTATAGGGAATATTGCGGTTAAAGGACCAAGCGGCAGATTCACCTTTCTGGACATGTCATGAACGGGGTATCTTAGTGGCCATACTTCTAGGTTTGCGTACCCGGTGTCCCTCCCGGTAGGGGGATACTTTAGCCATTTGACTTTCCTATTTATATTGTCTGACTTGGATTTCATCACCTTGCAGAGGATATACTTAGTTAAGTCATAATACCATTAGTTAGGTGTTTGCATGCTCCCTTACCTCCTCTGGGTCTAGTGAGTCCATCGATTTTTCTTTTTTAGGAAACCGACTGCTTATTGGTATTCTGACCACTTTGTTGACACTCCGCCTATTGTAGCACGCAGTTACAGTAGGTGTTTTGAGTTGCTTTTTGGCCTGAGTGCCTTATTTTCCGAGCTCTCCTTCTGCACACACGGTTGCATTAGGATTTTTGAGTTGTTTTTTCGACACCATAACCCACATATTTGAAAACCACTTGTCACCATTGACTCTCTGAGACATTCTCGTCGCCTCAGAGGCGAGCCCCCACAGCACGGTTCACTTGACACCACCCTTCATCACCGTAGATCTCGAGCCTTGTCACTCGAATCCACTCGTCAGCGGCACAGGACCCCATCACCAGATTCCGAGAACACTCTTTACACTACCCCCACTATCCCCATGGCTGGCGTGAATCCCAACCCCTCCATTATAGGGACCACCGGTGGTACATCCGCCACTATACCAGTTACTACACCTATCATGGGTACACCCTCCACAGGAGGCCCGTCTACCATTCCCCTCACCGTACCTATTCCCACGGCCGGAATACCCATACCTACTCCATTAGTAACTCCTACCACCGTAGTTTCCCCGCTTGGGGGTAACATCCCTCACATCACCCCTCCACCTGGGGGCATGGGCCCAAACGTGGTCCAACCCGCTACCGCATCACACCCTCCATCCAGTTTGCCATACATGGCTAGCCTCAACCTACCTGACCTGGCCAGGTTAACCAACGACCCCATCCGGCACAACCCTGTGTGGCCCCACATGCCTACCAAACTCCCCTCGGACATCCCTAAGTTTGAGGGTAAAGCAGGTGAGGACCCACAAAACCATATTATGTCTTTCCATCTATGGTGCTCCTCCAATTCCATAGTAGATGACTCCATTCGCCTCCGTTTATTACAGCGCACTTTCACTGGCTCAGCTGCCAAATGGTATATCGAGCAACCCCACGGAACCCACACCACCTTTACATCCCTGGCCTCGACCTTCCTCCAGTTCTTCCAGTTACCTGTTCGCTATGACGCAGGCATCGAGATCCTTCTATCATGCAGACAGAACACGGCTACCCACATCACTGACCACATCCATGAATGGCGGCGACGCCGTAGCCTATGCAAAATCAAGCTAGATGACCGGATCTTCCTCGATTGGTTCCTCAAGTCCCTCCTTCCGCTCATTGCCAAGGATGTGGCAGCCGAATGACCCCAGACTGAAGAAGAGGCTATCCTTAAGGCCCAGCAGTTTGATCTCATTTACGCCCAGTCGGGTTATCTTTACACCATCATACCGGACGCCCCTCGAGGCGATCCCCCACATCACGATGCGCCGGGGGCATCCCACGCTGCCGATGGCATCATTGGCCGCCTCTCTTCACAGCCTCAACCCTTTTCCATAGCCCGTCCTACTCCTGGACCTGAACTTTCGTGGGCTACATCACAGTCCAGAGCAACCAACTCGTATGCTCACATGCCCCATCAACACCATACCCATGGACCTTCCTGTCCACCTCAGTGTTTCGGAAATATGACTCCCGCTTACCCCTCCCCGGTTGCACCTCAGCCATACTATCACCAGCAGGCTGCACCAGCTCTTGCGCCACCACAATCCCAACCTCATTATTAGCAGCCACAGCCAGCCCCTGCGGCAAACCCACAACCCGATCCACAGCACTATCAACAACCCCCTCAAGTAGCCGCGCCAGTGCAGCCTCCACCTCCATATTTTCCCCCGCAGCCTGCTCCCGCACCTGCGCAAACTCAGAATCCACCTACTACCCAAGGGCAGGTTTACGCCCAAGAAAACCCGCCGCAAAACCAGAATAACCAACGCAACCAGGGCCAACAAAACCGTGGCAGGGGCCGAAATCGGAGGAACAACCAGCAGACTGAGCAAGCTGGTCAACACCCTAATCCTCCTGCTAATAATAACGCAGCCCCTACCAACCAAAACCCCGATCGCCCGCCCAAGCAGGCTAAAAACCCCAACCTACGAACCAACTTCCCTTGTTCTGTTTGCGGGGTCTATGGCCACTACACACACTTTTGTCCACATATGGAGCGAGTTCAACAACTTTTGGCTGCTGATAAGCTACGCTAAGGACAGGCGGCTCCTCAAGCACCACCCAATCCCCCACAACCTCAGCAGCCACCTTTGGTCCTACAAAACCCCTTACCAAACCAAGGCTTAGTGAACACTGAACCATTGGCTCCCCCTCAAGCTACTGCGCCTATCCAACAAATCGCTTACGCTGTTCCTGATCAACCCCCGTCTGACTCAGGTACCCACCATCTGTTGATGATGTCCTCCGATGAGGTCAACCTCCAGACCCGACGGAACCAATATGGCTCCATCTCGGAAGCACCACCCCCCAATAACCCCACTAACGCTCATCCCACTGATCAGCCGTTACGTATACCTCCACCTCCACTAGATGGAGCTCCCAAAGCACCCCGTTTCCCACTTCGCCGTATCAATAACAAGCCCAATGCGCGGGCTGCGTCAAACTACAACATCGTAGACGATTTAGCCCAATCTCCTACAGCCATGTCTGCGTTAGAAGTCTTACGAAATTGCCCTTCGCAGCATAAGACTTTACTCTCAGCCATTGGGGCTATCAATCCACATGATTCACAGTTAATGGCATATGATTTGGACCAATCCGAACCCCGCCTGCCCTCCAACTTATCATTCCAAGTTACTGTCTCCATCCGGAATTTTGTCATCCATCGCTGCATTATTGATGAAGGTGCCTCCACATGTGTCATGCCCATCTCCATCTGGCAGAAAATGGGATCCCCCCCTCTCCAACTGTCCTCCACTGCGCTGCGAGCCTACGACGGCCGTTCAGCTCAACCACAAGGCTTATTAACCAATGTCCCCGTCCAGCTGGCTGGTAAAATGGTCCTGATAAACATTGAGGTTATCAATGCCCAGCTTGACTACAACCTTTTACTTGGCCGCAGCTACATGTATGCTATGCGGGCAGTTGCTTCTACCATTTTTCGCATCATGATGTTCCCTCATGAGGGACGCATGGTCAAAGTTGACCAACTCACGTACTACGATCCCAAGGCCGCCGCGACACCCGAAAATGTTCTCCCCATGATTGAACACACTATCTCGGGTGACCCAAACACAGCTGTTTCTTCTATAGGGCCCATGCTCCCCATAGTTGAATAACTTATTCCGGATGCCACCACCTCCTTGGTTTCTTCTGTAGGTCCCGGAGTTTACTTAGACATACCGATGACCTCCACTTTTCCATCACTCCCACCACCGTCATCTACTATTGAAGTGGCTGACCTATTGACTCTATCCCACCACACGAGAACCCCTAGTAATCAACCACTGTTGTTGCCTCAACCCCCTTTGGTCCCTAGCCACATTGGTGCCACACCCATACATACCATACCTTTCCTCTTCCCTCCCTCAGGAGTGGTTAGCACCCCAGTCATGGCTACCCTTAGCCTCCCGGGTTTAACCTTAGGATTACCCGTCTGGTATCTTTCGCCTCCAGTTCGTCCACCGACACCAGATGTTGTCCTACAACCAGTACAACCCATAACCACTACTAGTCGACCACCTCCCGGTGTCGCTACCCCATCAACCCCCGCGAAACCATCCCCTATTCTTGCCAAACCCACTGGGGGCAGAGGCCCCCAACCTTACACTGCTGTCCCACCTCCTAAGACAGTCCAAAACCCCCTTGTATTCCGTGCCCCTCCCAAATGTGCACTCTGCGATGCGTTGGGCCATGCGACTCACCTATGTCCTCATTTACCAGCATTAAAGGAATACATGCAAACGCTCGACGACGACCCCACTATCCCGGTGGTCCATCTAGAGTCCACCCCTATGCCTCGCGACAAATCCCTACACACCAACCACCCATGTGCCTTATGTGATATTGACGGGCATTATTCCCATCACTGTCCCGATCTCCCCGAGTACAGAATAGCTCTCTTTGAGATGAACAATCTGGATTTGGAGACGGCAGACCTCACCATTGACGAGATCCTCCCCTCAAATCCGGATCTTGAGACAACCCAACTCCCCATTGTGGAGATCCACCCCCCGGAACCTTCTTCTTCAAAAGAGTTCGAGACCATTTATATGATTTCTTCCGTCACCACCCCCTCGGCAACTGATCTGACAACCTGAACATTCCACAGTGATGAAGAAATTCTTGAGGCCATCACCGCCCCAGATTATCCCTGGGATGACATGCATCATCGTTCATACTTTCTCCCAGATGAACCATCTTCCAGCACTGCTCCTCAATTTGCAGTGGAATCCAAAGACTTCCTTCCCCCGAAGGTCGACTGGTTCAAGGACCCTATTCCTGCTCCTGATGCCTTCGAAGAGGGTAACATGGCCAACATATCACCTATTATCCAAGTCGATCTTGCTGCCCCCGGGGGCACCCCCGAACTCATCGCTTTAGGAGAATCTTGCACTGAGCAAGAGATCGACGAGTACAAAGCACTCTTCAAAGAATTCTGGGATGTCTTTGTATGGTCCTATACCGAAATGCCTGGCCTTGACCCTGCCATTATAGAACACCACATCGACACATGGCCTGATATAATCCCCGTTCGTCAGAAACAGCGTCCCATACACCCCTCCAAACTCCCAGCTGTCAAAACAGAGATCGAGAAACTTCGCACTGCAGGATTCATTTATCCTATTGCTTATACTACATGGGTTTCAAACCCTGTTCCTGTCAACAAGAAACAAGGCACCCTTAGAGTATGCACTGACTTCTGAGATCTAAACCGCGCCTGTCCCAAAGACAATTTCCCTACGCCATTCATTGACCAGCTCATCGATGCGTGTGCGGGGCATGAAGTCCTCTCATTCATGGACGGTTTTTTCGGATATAATCAGATACAAATCCGCAAGGAAGACCAATACAAGACCGCCTTTACTACCCCATGGGGCACTTTTGCCTATCGTGTTATGCCCTTTGGCCTCAAAAATGCTGGTGCAACATTCCAGCGGGCCATGACCTATTGTTTTCATGATTTGGTCCAAATCCTACTCGTATACCTAGATGACCTTACAGCTCGTTCCCGAAAACGGTCAGACCACCTAAATGACCTTCGGCAAGTTTTTCTACATTGTCGCAATTATCAGATCTGCTTGAACCCACACAAGTGTGTTTTTTGCGTCCCGGCAGGCCAATTGCTGGGGTTCATTGTCTCCCACAAAGGAATTACTGTTGATCCACTGAAAGTCCAAGCCATCTTAGACCTTCCCTCTCCCCAAACACTCAAGCAGCTCCAAATTCTGCAAGGGCGATCTAATTTCCTTCGACGCTTCATTCCCGATTACGCCACAACCGTTCATGGTTTCCTGCGCCTACTCCGTACCCAAGTACCCTTTGTCTGGGACGAGCAAGCAGAAGCTGCATTTAATGCCCTCAAGAAATCTCTCACACAAGCCCCCTTGATCTCCCCTCCGGATTTGTCTCAAGATTTCATCCTCTACATCTCGGCATCCGAGTACGCTGTGTCAGGAGTCTTGGTCCAAGAAGACGCCTCATGACAAGAACATGTCATTTACTACATTAGCCAGACCTTGTCCGGCCCACCCCTACGTTATCTACATGAAGAGAGACTAGCCCTAGCAATGGTCTTTTCCGTCCAAAAGTTGCGACACTACATTTTACTTAGTCATACCACAGTCGTCGCCGACTCTAACCCCATGGTCTATCTCTTAAACCGGCGGCTCCTGCAAGGTCGTGTGGCCAAATGGGTCATTATCCTCCAAGAATATGACCTTACTTTCCGAACACCCAAGAGCACCAAAGCCCTTGCACTTGCCCAGCTCATGACGGATCTCCCTTCCTTTATCCCAGCCCCACCTATCTCCGAAGAGTTACCCGATAATCACTTATTTACCATCTCGTCCGATGACCCATGGTACGGCGATATCTTGTTATACCTGCGCACGCAGAAGTTTCAACCCACAGTCACTCGGAACGGACGTCGTCGTATCCGTCACCATGCCTCTCGCTACCTCCTCATTGGAGATGTCCTTTACCGGCGAGGAATCGACACAATTCTTCGTCGTTGCCTTACACATGAGGAAGCTGAACAAGTCCTTAATGATTGTCATAGCGGTGCGTGCGGTGGCCATTTCTCCGGGATGGCCACTGCCCAAAAGGTCATCCGCACCAGATATTTCTGGCCCACACTCTTCACCGATTGCATCAATGCAGTCAAGCATTGCCATAACTGCCAACTTTTCGCCCCCAAAGCTCGGACGCCACCTGCTCCGCTACACCCAGTAGTCACTGTTGGTCCCTTTTGTAAGTGGGCCATCGAATTCATGGAGTGTAGACCCACATCCGCGAACGTCCATAAGTACATCATTGTCGCCGTCGATTATTTCACCAAATGGGCGGAAGCCATGCCCACCTTCAATTGTAAGGCTGACACTGCTTCCCGTTTCTTCTTCAACCATGTCATCACTAGATTCGGAGTCCCTAAACAATTGGTATCTGACCATGGATCACATTTTGAAGATTGTGTGTGGCGCGAGTTGTCCACCCTCCTCAAGTTCGAACACCAATTTTCCTCGGCTTACTACCCCCAAGGGAACGACCAAGTAGAAGCAGTTAACAAAATCCTGAAAACCATACTCCAACGCACAGTTGATCGGCATAAGTCCAATTGGCACCATATGCTATTTCCTGCTTTATGGGCTTACCGTACATCCACCAAGACCGCCACTGGTTTTACCCCATTTCATTTAGTTCACGGTGTAGAGTCTATCCTCCCCATTGAGTGTCAGATACCTGCCTTACACATCGCTGTTGAGCTTCTCCCCGATACCTCCCCCCTTGAGCAACGTCTGCTATCCCTCGAACAAGCCGATGAAGATCGTCGTGCTACTCTCCAGAATATCGAAGCTGCCAAAACACGCTCCAAAGCCCATTATGACAAACATGTTCACCCTCGAACTTTCCACGAAGGGGACCTCGTCCTCGCCTATGATCAAGCCAATGACAAAAAAGGTAAAGGAAAATTCGAGTCCATGTGGCAAGGCCCTTACATTGTGCAAACTTGCCTCGGCAAGGGGGCCTACATTTTAGCAGACTCTGAAGGACGACCCTTCTCCAACCCCCGGAATGGGTTGTATCTTAAACGTTTCTACCCATAACCGAAACCGTGACCTCATTGGTCCGCATTTGCATAGTTTGCTCTCTTTTTGTTTTTCACCATTTTTTACCACAATCTCACATACATCACATTTTTGCATGTCCACAGATGGATCCTCTCCCACCTTGTTACATCGGCTTCGCTGATGGTGCCAGCTGCTGGTCTCCCAACCTAGCTTTTGCAGCATGGGTCTTATACTCCCCTTCCAACGAACGCATCCACCTCGACGGCATATGTATCGGCGCTGCTACCAATAACCAGGCGGAGTATGATGCTGTGACCGGTCTCCTAACTGCTGCCCTCCAGATGGGCATACGTCACCTTCATGTGTTCTTGGACTCCTAGCTACTTGTCTCCCAGCTCAACAACTGCTACCAGGTGCGTGATCCCTGCCTATTTAGAAAATTCCTGCGTACAAAACAACTTAGCCGACAGTTTGAATCCATCACATTCACACATGTCCCAAGAGCTTACAATAGTGTCGCAGATCAAATGGCGAACAATGTCCTAGACTGGCATATCAATCACACTATGTAACACCTCCATCATGCATCATTACCCCATAACATATCATCCAAATATACAAAAAACCAAAAAGACTGCATTGCATCAACATTTGCATACATAAAACATAAAACCATAAAAATGACAGTTACATACATAGGGGCATCCATGTGCCTAGTCATACATACATCATATTATATCAAAAAAGGGGCATCCACGTGCCCAACAGCCTAGAATACTTGCATCCACGTGCAATATCAACATAGAACATATCATAAAGCGCATCCACGTGCGTACAAATGAGACAATATCACCAAAAAATGTGCATCCACATGCATATATATATATACAAGTCAAAAAATACATGTTCAGAACTATACATGTTCTGAGTACCCCAGTACTCAGCTATACAAAAAATATGTATGTACATCCCTCAAAACTCATAAAATACAAGCCGCAGCTACAAAAAATCAGGGAGAGACCCCTGCTCTCCCTAGTGGGAATCATACCCCGGATCACTCTCCGTGTCAGCAGCCTCTGACTCCTCCTCCTGCTCCTCCTCCGACGATTCCTCAGCTCGCCTGGGCCTTGGTACCCGTGCTTGTGCCCTCTCCGCCAAGAGAGCCACCCGGAATGCTATCCCTCTGAAATCCCGAGGCGCCTGCCTACAATCCCGAATCATATCTCGAGGAAGGTCCTCCCACCCCGCATCGCTCACTCCCATCAACAGCTGCTCCAACAGCACTCGTACAGACTCTAGCGCCCCATCCGCGTCTCGCCGATGCACAGGACCTCGCCCGAGCAAAGCCAGAACCGCCACAACCCCTCTACGGGGCACATGATCTCGCAGCGGCCTCGGACCCACATCTGCAAACACCTAGTTGTCAGTCACCATCTATATCATATATAACATAAAAAACTGGACAAAACAATTAAAATCATACATACCGTCTGGACCCCATGCCTGTCCAGGTGGCCGTGGTGCATCTGGATCCCCTGTGTAGTCCATGCCTCTGTAGGGATAGTCCTCCAACGCCAGAGGTAACTGAAGCCACTGCATATATAGCTCCTGAGTGAAATACCGCCCCACGTCCCCGCCGCCCCGACGACGCATCATCTCTCCCCACCGGATCATCCGGGGCTCCCTCAGGCCTCCCTCTCTGACCGGCACCCGCGGCCGTAGGGTAGGGACCCTCTCCATAAAGAAGGCCACTAGGAATGAACCAAAGCAGAATCCCTTGCCAGCTTCCTTCGCTGCGGTCAGCTATCGCTGCACACAGGTCAGGAACATCTGGCCCCACGCATAGTACGTCCCAGCCAGCACTTGCTCTACAATCTGCATCTACCCCCTAGACACCTTCTCAGGTGACTGGGATACCAAAATCCGTACGACACAAGCTGCCATCACCTGTACAGCTGACTCCTGTAAATCCTGAATCTGGAGTGCATTCCTATGCACCCTCGCGTCTGCCCTGCAAAAGCGCGCTGCCAAGTCATCTATGTCGAGATCCGCAGAGACCCGCGGCTGTGTATCCGTTACCCGCCCCAGGCAGGGTAACCCCGTCATGAAATACACATCGACCAGGGAGAGGTCCACCCTCTCTCCCTGCACCTGAAACGCCTGTGTCTCGGGCTGCCAGAAATCAATCAAGCGGTTCAGCAGTAAACCTGCTGACCGTATCATCGGAATCTTCGCGAAATTTAGTAGTCCGAAGAGCGCCAACATGGACCGCACCCGACGGTCCTCCCGAATGGCAGTCACTAGATCCTATGGCATCTCCCTCTCCTGCCATATCACCCGTGGCATCCTGCAAATCAAACAAAGAAGTCTCATTAGGCTCATGACCAAATAACAGACCTGCCCCACCCATCCATAACCCAGAACAGCCGCGGTCCAGACCGCGGCTGTCAAGCCCAACAGTTGCGGTCCACACCGTGGCTGTCAAGCCTGACAGTCGCGGTCCAGATCGCGGCTGTCAAGCCCGACATTCGCGGTCCAGACCGCAGCTGTCAAGCTCGACAGTCGCAGTCCAGACCGCGGCTGTCAAGCCCGACAGTCGCCGTCCAGACCGCGGCTGTCAAGCCCGACAGTCGCGACCTCTGACCGTGTCTGTACAAGTCAAACTTGCGGTCAGAGACTGCGATTTCGACCTCTGAACCCGCGGTCCACACCTATCGACCGTACAACAGAGCCCCCTGGGCCCCACCAACCCCCCAACCCAAAAAATCACAACAAGTGTCGGTTTAACAGAATACCTGGCTCTCCTGAATCTCAAATCCGCCGGTCAAATCGTCCAGAAATCACCCGTAAGCTCTAGTTCACTCCGATCGCCAATCAATCTCGAATAGTACAACTGACGTGTCACATGGGGCCCACTTACTATTTGTAGTCAGTCGACTTCGTTCTTGTTTTGGCCATTCTGAACCCATTCGGAATCCGTTTTCCGAACCATTTCCACCATTGGAACCAGCACGACTAGCTCATCCTAATGGTCACCTCTTTGCATCTTTTTGACTACATCATTTTTTGCCCATTTTTTAGACATCAATAGTTGTCTCGGTTTGCGTGCCACTTTAGCCGCCCTCCGTTTTTAGTACTTTTATATCGCAGGAACTACCTTTCCGAGCTCGTGATGATGATTGAGATACTTTCTCACTCTCACCTAGGTACAATCATAACATTGTATCCTGACATCTTGCTACCTTGATTAGCGCGCCCCATCGGCCGCCGTCTGATTGTTCCACACTTTTTACATGAACCATTCACTCCTGTCATACTGCAAAGGTTTCGTTCTTTTTCCACCATTCAACCACCCTGCAAGGAGGCCCACCAGTGTTCCCCCCCCCCACCATCAGTTCTGATCATCATCAATGTCCCCTAATTGAACACTTCCTCCTTGCCTGACCATTCCAACTACAGAGTCTTCTTATTTGCTTTCAGACTCCTTAAAATTGAAAGCAACCATGAGCATGAACTGTCATGGGCTCGCAAAATCCACATGATAGT
>LPNX010455523.1:181198-246590 GCA_001517045.1 Pseudotsuga menziesii | reverse complement strand
ATTTTGAAAGGAGTCATCATTGCCTCTCCGAATGGTTGTTTCTCACATGCTCGACTTCAGTACCTTATTCGCATCGTTGAGAATCGTGCAGGATATATATCCTTTTCATTCTGTGTCGAAGACCCCGGATTTCCCCCGACTCTAGCACATTGGTGAGTCACTTCGGAACACCCAGTTAAATGTTCCCGTGGATTTCCGGGTTGCGTTGGCGATTGTATTTGGAAGCCATTCAGTTCTATGCTTCCTCGAGTACCCAGTTCAGTTCCAGCTCAGTGTACCATTGCACGTATGACCGTTGTCACTCTGATCCAGCAGCGCATTAGTTCCTTCCGAACCACATTCAGTAGCACTGCTGCCATTCCAGTATATCATTTTTTTCAGCTCAGACATGGTCAGCTCAGCAGTATGTTCCAGATTTGTGTCCCCTCTGGACTCTCATGATATGCATAGTGATTATCTACTCTAGGTCCTTCATTTTGGGCCTCACATGTGATTTTGCTGTATCTTGATACGAGCATGGGAATGCCCGCCTCGTCCATATATTGAGATTTTTTCCTCATCCAGTATTTGAGGACCATTTATATTGCTATGTTATATTCTGATACGAGCATGGGAATGCCCGCCTCGTCCATATTCTTAGATGATCCCTCATCCATTATTGAGGTTATGTACTTTTCAGTCCTTGCAGGTGGTTCGAGATCGGTGTCCCGGACTTCAGTTGCTTCCTTCTCTTCTCCACACCCCAACAAAAACCAAATATGACTCATGATGTCCATCGGCCATACGATGAGCTCCTGCCCTCACACATCAGGGGGAAATTTGCTAACACCCAAAAATGGTTAACTACCTCATCTACCCCATTACATGGCTCATTTGTCCACTTTCCTACCATATCTCCATCAAAAACCCATAAAAAACCATCGAAAAGGTCACCAAAAAGCTTAAAATGCCTCCAAAAGGCTATAAAATCCTTTTTTCCTCCAAAAATATCCAAAAAGGAATAAAAAATATAAAATAATGAGGAAAAAATAAGAAACCCTAATAGCTGAAACCCTAAAACAGCTAAAACCCTAAAAAGCTGACCTAAACATGGTTTTATAAATAAGTGATGGAGACCCATTATTCCATATCCATCATCATAAGCATCCTGCCTTTGCTGAAATTATTCTCGAAACCCTAGCTTACCATCAAGCTACTTTCACCATTGAGAACTCTTTTTGGCCCATTTCCACCGCTGCAGAAGGAGAAGAAGCAGCTTGGAGCTCGAAGCCACCGACATCGGACCAGCGCAACGGACTCCATCAACCTCCTCATTGGAGGTAACATCAATAAAAATCATTATTCATTATTTACTGTTTTTGCTTCATGTTATTTACTTTTTTACTGCTTTAGCTTCAAGAACGTATTTAGATTAGTCTTTGTTTCAGTTTATCTTTATTTAATTCATATACATCATTGAACTGCTACTAAGGATTCCAGATTCCTTAGTAGGTGCTCATTAGCACAAGCTAGGGTGAAAACCCTAGCTACACTCGCTGTGCGATGAGTTGGGCCATGCAACTCACCAATGTCCTCAGTTACCGGCATTACAGGCACACATGGAACTGCTTGACGATGACCCCACTATCCCAGTTGTCCACCTTGACCCAACCTCCAAGCCTTGCGACAAATCCCTGCGCACTAACCACCCCTGTGCCATCTGCGGTATTTACGGGCATTACACAAATCACTGTCCCGATCTCCCCGATTACAGAGCAGCTCTCTTTGAGATGAACAATCTGGATTTTGAGACCGCACCACCCACCATTGAGGAGATCCACCCCCCGTGTTCTCCCCCTTCCGGAGAGGTTAATACCATTTATATGATCTCTTCCGCCACTACTCCCTCGTCAACCGATTTGATGACACAAACTTTCCGTACTGATGAGGAGATCCTCGAGGCTCTCACTGCCCCGGAATATCCCTGGGATGACATGCACCATCATTCCTACTTTCTCCCAGATGAATCCTCTTCTAACACTGCTTCCCAATTTGCAGTTGAATCCAAAGACTTCCTTCCCCCCAAGGTCGACTGGTTCAAGGACCCTATTCTTGCTCCTGACGCCTTCAAGGAGGGTAATATGGCCAACATCTCACCTGACATCCAAATTGATATCGCTGCCCCAGGAAGTTCCTTTGAACTCATCACTTTAGGAGCCTCTTGCAGTGAACAAGAGATTGCGGAATACAAAAAAATCTTTAGAGAATTCCGTGATGTCTTTGCCTGGTTCTACACCGAAATGCCCAGTCTTGACCCTGCCATTATAGAGCACCACACTGACACATGGCCCGACGTTCCCCCCGTTCATCAGAAACAACGTCCCATTCATCCCTCAAAGCTCCCAGCTGTCAAAGCAGAGATTGAGAAACTCTACACGGCAGGATTCATTTATCCCATTGCCTATACCACCTGGGTTTCAAACCCAGTTCCCGTTAACAAAAAACAAGGCACCATTAGAGTATGCACTGACTTCCGAGATCTAAACCGCGCCTGTCCCAAAGACAATTTCCCCACACCATTTATTGACTAGCTCATCGATGCGTGTGTGGGACATGAAGTCCTCTCGTTCATGGATGGTTTTTACGGATACAATCAGATCCAAATCCGTAAGGAAGATCAGTACAAAACTTCCTTTACTACCCCTTGGGGCACCTTTGCCTATCACGTCATGCCTTTTGGCCTAAAAAATGTTGGGGCCACATTCCAGCAGGCCATGACCTATTGCTTTCATGATTTGGTCCACATCCTGCTCGTCTACCTTGATGACCTTACAGCTCGTTCCCGGAAACGATCAGACCACCTTAATGACCTTCGACAATTTTTTCTGCGTTGTCGCAAATATCAGATCCGCTTGAACCCACACAAGTGTGTCTTTTGCATTCCGGCAGGCCGATTGTTGGGTTTCATTGTTTCCTAGAAAGGAATTACTGTTGATCCCCTGAAATTCCAAGCCATCTTAGACCTTCCCTCTCCTCGAACGCTCTGGCTACTCCAAAGTCTGCAAGGGCGATCCAATTTCCTTCGACGCTTCGTTCCCGATTACGCCACAACCGTTCATGATTTCTTGCACCTGCTCCGTACCCACGTACCCTTTGTCTGGGACAAGCAAGCAGAAGCTACATTCAAAGACCTTAAGAAAGCTCTCACACAAGCCCCCTTTCCACCATTGGAATCAGCACAACGAGCCCATCACGATAGTCACCTCGTTGCATTATTTTTTCTACGTCATTTTTTGCCCATTTTTTAGACACCGCTAGTCGCCTCGGTTTGCGTGTCCCATTGGCCGTGCTCCATTTTTCACACTTGTTATATCGCCGGATTCATTTTTTCGAGCTCGTGATGATGCTTGAGATCATTTCTCGCTCTCACTTGGTACAATTTCAACATTGTGTCCCAACACCTTGCTGTCTCGATTTGCTCGCCACATCAGCCGCCATCAGATTGTTCCACACTTTTTACATGAGCCATCCACTCTTGTCATACTGCAAATGTTTCATTATTTTTCCACCATTCAAACACCCCGCAAGGAGGCCCACTAGTGTTCCCCCCCACCCTCGTTCCTGGTCATCATAAATGTTCCTTGATTGAACACTTCCTCCTTGCCTGACCATTTCATTACTTCCAAGTCTTCTTATCTCTTTCAGACTCCTTAAAATTGAAAGCAACCATGAGCATGAACTGTCCTGGGCTCGTAAAATCCGCATGACAATACCATTACATATATTCAGAGTCTTCTTATTTGCTTTCAGATTCCTTAAAATTGAAAGCAACCACGAGCATGAACTGTCCTGGGCTCGTAAAACACCACATGACAGTACCATTACATCTATTCAGAGTCTTCTTATTTGCTTTCATACTCCTTAAAATTGAAAGCAACCACGAGCATGAACTGTCCTGGGCTCGTAAAATCCGCACGACAGTACCATTCCATTACTCCAGAGTCTTCTTATTTGCTTTCAGACTCCTTAAAATTGAAAGCAACCATGAGCATGAACTGTCCTGGGCTCGTAAAATCCGCATGACAGTACCATTCCATCATTTCAGAGTCTTCTTATTTTCTTTCAGACTCCTTAAAATTGAAAGCAACCACGAGCATGAACTGTCCTGGGCTCGTAAAATCCGCACGACAGTACCATTCCATCCATTCAGAGTCTTCTTATTTGCTTTCAGACTCCTTGAAATTGAAATCAACCACGAGCATGAACTGTCTTGGGCTCGTAAAATCCACATGACAGTACCATACCACTCCATTCCTTCAGAGTCTTCTTATTGCTTTCAGATTCCTTAAAAATTGAAAGCAACCACGAGCATGAACTATCCTAGGCTCGTAAAATCCACACGACAGTACCATTTTATTTCCACACTTCTTCTCGTTCCCTAACCCATGAAGAAGTCCCCCTGCACCCCTTGGCGCTATGATCGATCCTCTCGGCAGCACCCCCAATTAGGTTGCCTTTTTTCAGAGTATTCTGCAGTTTCCTGCCATTTTACCACAACTTGAGTCTCCCTCAGCCCAGTCACCCTCCCAGATCCACTACAGCTATGATCCCTTTACCATCAGTCAGTTTCATATGCTGCCCGATCTTCCCCGCCATCATACTCTGAACAAAGGAAGTTTGAGTCCACCCACTCTATTTGCCCAGTTATTCCCCCCAGTTTATCAATCCTGGCATCAGTACTATCACATTTCGGTTTTCCACCTCGCGCTCCTGTCAAGGAAACATCATTGCCTTGATAGTTGCAGGTCTCCCTATGTCGACGACAACCCCTCTATTCCAGAGGATAGACCTAGAGGCCCCTGCGCCTTGGACCCATCACCATCTGTGGTGGGTGCCTACGGACCATTTTTGGAGGAGTCATCATTGCCTCTCTGACTGGTTGTCTCTCACATGCTCGACTTCAGCACCTTGATCACATCATTGAGAATCATGCAGGATTTATGTCCTTTCCATTATTTGTCGAAGACCCCGGATTTCCCTCGACTCTAGCACATTGGTGAGTCACTTCGGAACGCCCAGTTATATGTTCCCGTGGATGTCCGGGCTGCGTTGGCGATTGTATTTGGAAGCCCTTCAGTTCCATGCTTCCTTGAGTACCCATTTTAGTTCCAGATCAGTGTACCATTGCGAGTGTGACCCTTGTCACTCCGATCCAGTAGCTCATTAGTTCCTTTGGTACCATATTCAGTAGTACTGCTGTCATTTCAGTGCATCAGGTTTTCAGTTTAGATATGCAGTATGTCCCAACAGTATGTCCCAGATGTGTGTCCCCTCTGGACCCTTATGATATACATAGTGGTTGTTTATGTATCCTACAGGTCTCCCTTTTCAGGCCTCATGGTTATTTTTATGTATCTTGATACGAGCATGGGTATGCCCGCCTCGTCCATATAATGAGATTCTTCCTCATTCAGTATTTGAGGCCATGTATATGTCAGGACCCCATTGTTATTATTATGTTATATCCTGATACGAGCATGGGAATGCCTGCCTCGTCCATATTATCAGATGATTCCTCATCCATTATTGAGGTTATGTACTTTTTGTTCTTGCAGTTGGTTCGGGATCGTTGTTCCAGGATTCAGTTTGTTTCTTCTCTTCTCCACACCCCAAGAAAACCATATATGACTTATGATGTCCATCGGCCATACGATGAGCTCCTGCCCTCGCACATCAGGGGGCAATCTGTTAACACCCAAAAAGTGTTCACTACCTCATCTACCCCACTACATGGCTCATTCGTCCATTTTCCTACCATATTTTCCTGAAAATCCCACTAAAAAGCCTCCAAAAGGACATAAAACCATCTAAAAATCCTCCAAAAGGCTTAAAATGCCTCCAAAAGGCCAAAAAACCCCTTTTTCCTCCAAAAATATCCAAAATTCCTCTAAAATAGAAAAAATCCCCAAAAGGGAAGAAAAAATATAAAATAATGAGGAAAAGGAGGAAAAAACCCTAAACAAGCTGCCCTAAACCACATAGTTTCCAAAACCATGGGCCAGCTCTCCACCACTAAAGAACTATAAATAAGTGATGGAGACCCCTCATTTCACATCCACAGTCACAAGCATCCTCACTCTGCCAAAATTGCTCTTGAAACCCTAGCTCACCCTTTGAGCTAATTTCACCATTGAGAGCCCCTTTTGGCCCATTTCCACCACCGGAGAAAAAGAAGGAGCAGCTGGAGCTTGAAGCAACCTCACGGATCAGCGCAAAGGGCTTCACCAACCTCCACATCGGAGGTAATATCAATAAAAAACCATTCTTTATATTTTGCTGTTTTGTTTCATGCACGTGTTTTAGATTAGTTTTTATTCCTGTTTAGCATTGTTATTTACTTTTTACTAAACTGCTACTAAGGAGTCACTTCTCCTTAGTAAGTGCTCATTCGCACAAGCTAGGGGTAAAACCCTAGCTACACCATCCACAATGTCCTTTTTTGTGAGTGACAAATTTTTTTGCTCATCATCCTCATGTACGAAGAAGAACCTTGCTGATATTTGCTATTTTGGCACCCCTTTTGGTCTGATGATTTATTTCTTCAGCATCATTTTTTTTAATTGAATATTGAATACTTCAGAAAATTGACTTTTCAATCTAAGCATTTTGGCCTCTTTTATTTGTAGAAATGGGATCATTTTGAATACCATACATGTTAGAATAATCAACCCATAGTTACCTACCTTAGACATTAATTTTAATTAATTTTGTCTTATTACCTAGTTTCCTAGATTCCATTCTATGCTAGTTTCCTTCTACAAGTCCTAGAAGTCAACACATGCTAAAAATGAGTCATGGACCACTTGGGAAACATCTTGGAAACCCAATTTAGCATGCCTTATTTATTCTAGATCCTCCAAAGCGCATATCTGTTTTTTTTGAAAAGCTGCCTTGTTTTATTCCGATTTAAGGCAAAAGGAAAAGCTAGACTAGGTGTAGTTGACTTGTTTTTTTCCCACATCATCCTCCTTCCTTTTATCCAAATAAAAGCATGTATGATTTTTCTTTCCATCCCTCCTTATCTTTCCCACTTCACTTAGCAAATTTGTGAGCATCTTCATAGATTTGGAAACTGCTTTATGCACCTATGGGGGATTTGACTAGATTTAGTAAGCCTACTTTTTGACTATTTCAAATGACATATTTATGCATTAAATACTCTCATGTAATGATATATTCCAGCAGCCTATTACTTCACAAGTTTGGATATTGTACACTTATTTAATACATATCAGTGTTATGCTCCAATTTCAGTCTCCTTTGGTGTGAATTTTGCATGTTTGATTAGCAATTTTGTGAGTGTAATTGTCCTATCTCTTGGGTTCAATTTCCACATGGTATTAGAGCCTTTGTATATTGATTTCTCTCCTTCCTTATTTCTATTTCAGGTTCGATATCTTGATCAAAAGCACATTCTGCTGACTGGAGGGCACAATTTTTGAGCTATGGACCAATATCAGAAGATCATCTTGACTCCATTCAATTTATTTGCATGGAAAGCTGAGACGGAGATATTGTTGAGAGAAAAAGGTCACTATAGGGTGACTATGGAAATTGAGGTAGATTCCAATGCAGCTACAGATAAAATTAAATGGCACAACAGGAGGGATGAGGCCTATGGTATTTTGTGTCTGAGCATTTCAAGAGACCTCCTCTTCGATCTTGATGGATTGACATCACCTAATGAAGTGTGGGAGAAGCTATAAGATATTTTTTTGAAAGACATATGAGATGAGAGGACATCAAATAGAGAATGAGCTGATCTCCTTGAGTCCCAGTAGCTTCGAATCATTGCAACTCTACTTTTCCAAGTTTAAGACCCTTGTTTTGCAGTTGAAACAGTGTGGGATCGAAAAGAAGGAATATCTACTAGTTTTGTCCATACTCTGTAAGCTTGGTCCTAACTATTCAGTGTTTTTTTCGACCTTCCATGCCACCAAGTTGACAGCTCAAGCTTGGAAGATGCCTAAGCTTGCAGAGTTCATGGAATTCCTCACACAGGAGCAATATAAGTTGGTGATGATGGGCACCATCAAACCTTCCAAAGACCAAGCTTTGGTTGCTGGAGATTCAAAGGTGGATTCAAAAATCAAGAAAAAATATAAAAATCTACCCGAGCAAAAGAGAGACAAGAAAAAGTATCAAGAGGATCCCCAAGGTTCCAAGAAGAACTCTTAGAAGAAGAAGCAAAGGAGAAATGAGCAGTGCACATACTGCAGTAAGGGCTATCATCCTAAGAGCTCTTGTATGAGGAAGCAAATTGACATGTTGACCTAACTCCTAAATAAGAATAACATCTCCCTTCCTGATTGCTCAAAGAAGAGGGAAGGAGGATCAAATTCAGAGAATAGAGAGAGAGTACATGCCTTGGTTGCTGGCACATCAAGCTCACCTAGCTTCATCATAGACTCTGGAGATTCTAGACATATGGTTTCGACAAAAGATACATTCTTGTCTCTTGACATGTCGAAAGGTCCACCAATAGTTTTGGTATATGAATCTCTCCCTGACAGTTTGGGGAAGGGAAGGATTGATGCTAACCATTGTAAGTTCAATAATGTATTGTATATTCCAGGTCTTGCCTCTAATCTCTTGTCAGTGTATCAGATGACTCATACTAGGTCTCCAAAGAAGGTCATCTTCTCCCCTGATGATTTTGAAATCCCTGATATTTCGAATGGTAAATTCATAGCAAAAGGTGTTGTAGATCACACTTTGAAGGTATACAAGTTTTCCCATTTTGTACCCTACTCAAACCCCTCTGCTCTTTTGATTCATGCTAATGAAGCAAGCAAGATTTGGCATGAAATATTTGGCCATCTTAACTACAAGTATCTTTATGATTTGAGTGAAAATGATATGGCAATAGGGTTACCAAAGATCAAGTTTTCTAAGGGAGTATGTCAAGGTTGTATCCTAGGGAAACACCCAGAGCACAAGTATGAGAAAGCTAGTCATGAGAGAACCTTTGCACCTCTTGAGCTGATCCATAGTGACATTGCTGGTCCATTCCCTCATATTTCCATGAGTCAAGCCAAATATGCACTCACCTTCATAGATTACTTTTCCAGGTATTGTTGGGTTTACTTCCTAAAGCATAAGTCTGAAGTTTTTGACCTCTTCAAAGTATTTATAGCCTTGGTTGAAAACTAGTGTGGGAGGAAACTCAAGATCCTCAGATATGACAATGGTGGTGAGTATGTCAAGTCTGAGTTCATTCAATATTGTAAATATATAGGTATTCAAATGCAACATTCAATCCCTTGCACACCACAACAAAATGGTGTTGCTGAGAGAAAGAACAGATCACTGAAGGAGATGGCAACCTGCATGATGGAGGCTAAGACTTTGCCACCAAAGTTTTGGGCCGAGGATATAAACTATGCATCCTACATACAAAATAAGGTGCCTCATAAGAAGCTTGATGGTATGACTCCTTTCAAACCTTGGAGTGGGCACAAGCCAGACATGACCCATTTCAGGATTTTTGGCTCAAAGGCTTGGGATAGAATTCCAACTGAAAAGAGGAAGGATTTGTATCCACAAATATAAGAGTGCCTATTTGTTAGGTATTCTGAAGATTCAAAAGGGTACAAGCTGATCAACTTGATCACTAACAAATATTTCATTGAAATAAGTGTTCAGTTCCAAGAAGATCCTTTAGTAGCAGTTGAAGTTGGAGAGTCTTCTTCATCACCAGATCCATTGATTGTAAGTGATGAGACAAACGAGTTTGTTGATTCTGATATGTCTAATAATTATGATTTTATTTCAGATCCTAATAGTCCTACAAGACCAAAATGGGCAGCAAATACCATTCATGCAGCTGGGGAACTAGCTGAAAATCCTAGTGACACTAGGAGGACTAGATCTCAATTTGAGAGTGCCCTTTGTGTGAAAGATCCTCTATTTGCTGAGAAGTGCTATATGATGGTTGAATAAGATCCAAAAACATATGAATATGTAGCACATGATATAACATGGAAAACAACCATGAAATAAGAATTCAGCTCGCTCCAGAAGAACAACACTTGGGAACTGGTTGATCTTCCCACAGGGAGGAAGCTAGTTCAATGTAAGTGGGTTTTCAAGACTAAGTTTGCTGCTGATGGTTCACCTTTGAAATATAAGGAAATATTGGTAGCCAAGGAATACTCACAAGTACATGGTATTGACTACAATGAAATCTTTGCACCAGTGGCAAAGATGGACTCCATAAAGATAGCTCTAGCCATTGCAGCTTCGAAGCCGTGGGAGGTACATCACATGGATGTGAAGTATTATTTCATAAATGGAGATCTCACTGAAGAGATTTACATGCAGCAACCTTAAGGGTTTGTTTCTAATCCATATTTAGTGTGCAGGTTAAAGAAATCATTGTATGGGCTCAAGCAAGCCCCCATGGCTTGGTATGCCAAGATTGATGCCTTTTTGCTATCACTGAGTTTTGTTCGATGCAAGCATGATCCTAATGTCTATTTGAAGATGATTCATGGTTCTTTTATGATTATTTTCTTGTATGTGGATGAAATTCTAATTACAGGAAGTTCAAAGAAAGAGATTGCCTCCTTGAAGGATGCAATGAACCATGCATTTTCTATGGCAAATTTGGGATTGTTGAGCCAATTCTTGGGTCTCTAAATTGCTCAATCCCAACATGGAATCAAAGTACATCAGTATAAGTATGCTTTGGATTTGCTGAAAAAGTTCAACATGAAATATTGCAAGCCAAGGAAGACTCCCTTCCTTTCAGGAGTTAAGCTTGAAGAAGCAGGTCCTTCTCCTATGGTAAATAATACACTGTATAGGCATTTGATTGGGTGTTTGATTTATCTTACACACACTCAACCTGATATATATTATGTAGTTAGTGTGGCTTCGATATACATGGATCAACCTCATGAGATCCACTGGAGAGAATCCAAAAGGATCGTAAACTTTGTTCAAGGGACAAGAACTCATGGGATCTTCTACAAAGAAAAATCTGATTTTGATTTGATTGGATTTACTGACAGTGATTGGGCAGGTGACAACACAGATCAAAAGTCTATATCAGGATATGTGTTCATGCTTGTAGAAGGGCCAATCATCTGGTCAAGCAAGAAGTAGAGTGCCATAGCACTCTCATCTACAGAAGCAGAGCATAGAGGAGTTGTAAATGCAACAACTCAATGTTTGTGGTTTCAGGGGATACTTGGAGAATGTCGTTTTGAATTAGAGTTTTCAACTATTATCTACTATGATAATCAGAGCACCATTCGAATATGCAATGATCTGGTTCAGAGACAGTGAACCAAGCACATTGAGATCCATATGCATTACATTAGACAGCTTGTGTCACATGCCCCAATTTGCAAAAACAATTTAATGTTATTTGAGGAACATTGTGTTATATTTTATGCTAAGTTTGTAATTGATGACCAAGTGGGGTCAAGAATAATTAATGTAATTCAGAATATTTTATTATAAATAAATAAATGATGAGACAACAGCTTAGGGAAGCTGTTAAAAGAGTGTTAACTAGTCACTTGGTGGAGGAGACTGGGTGGAGAGTACACTGACAAGTGGCAACATCCTCAAACTAATTCCAAATGTTGTAGTTGGCAACTTCCCTATATTTGTGGTCATGATTCCCCAAGAAGGTGGAATTGGAGCAGGTGGCTCATTAAATGAAAACTGACCTAGAAGACCTAAGAATCTTTATAAAATTTCCCATTGAAGACAGCTGAGGCTGCTCATTTCTGAGAGGTGATCATTCAGAGTGAATGAATTTACTCATGAGAAATTCAATGGAGGGGATTACTGAAGTGAGTTTGAGGGGTTAACTGCTGAGACTGAACTTATTGCAGCTATTAGGCTGAAGTTCTTACTACTGTGAGAAGATTTGAATTATTGAGGTAATTGGACCAATCAGGTGACAGAAGGTCTTAAAGACATATCCTTCACCCAGCAATCTACCAGGAGGACCAGGAAACAGGCTCGAGGGTCCCGAGGAAGTGCAGTCTAAGCTTCCTCCAGGAGTTGGTTGGGAGGAACAACCTCCTTAAGCTGTTGTCACCTTATCATTGATAGGTTTTATTTTTTTTCATCTTATTATATTTATTTATTGTCTTCAGTAAAATGTTTACTAGTTTTCAAATACAGGCATGCTAGTATTTAATTAGGGTTTATGAAGAAAGGAGTAACTGTGTATTGTTGGACTTAGTAATTGGCAGATTATGCTAGAAATAGTAGCAAATATTCTAAATGAGAAATAAATATAATTTGAATTCCATACTGTATTTTTCCATGCCTGGATTAGGCAGTACTCTAGTACAGTTGGGTGTTGAGGTAGATATGATGATTTTCATTTAACATGAATGAAAAATGTAACTAAATTCTGCTATAGTTTGCTTATGATTTTATTCTGTAAAGAAACAGTAAATACTTTATGTATTAAATTTATTTACTTCAGACAAGAACTGGACATAGGTATATAAAAACATTTAGAGATCATATTACTTATAGAACTATTTAAATACTAGTATTCTTTACAAGCACAAAACTTACAGTTTAACAAATAAACATAGATATAATAAGCATGCTATCACCTAGGGTTAAGGTTAATATATTTTTCATTACAATCTTATAACAATTGATTTCCAGACAATATGTGTCTTTGATGTAAAACAGAAGCTTCTACTATAACTTAAGTACAACTACCTAGGTTATTGAAAGATAAAATTAATCCTATTCTCAAGTTTGTAGTAATTACCCTAATCCTTCTTTTATAACAATTAAAATAGCTATAAAAATCCTTGAAGGAAAATACTAAAACATAACTAATAATTTTCCTGGTAATATTTATTCTTTCACCGAACTGTAGAGTATACTTAAAAATTTACCCTTATGAGCCAAACAGAGTAATAATAGTACTCTTAAGACAGTAAAATTTCCATAATGCATTGCACTGTAAATCCTTTTTAATTTACATCATAATAATTTAAAATAATACAATAACTTTTTTTTAAAAACAAAATCAAATAGGAAGAAAATGGCTTATTGCCTTTAGAATTACAGGTTAAGACTCAGGCTTGTCCAAATATTAACAAAAAAAAATAAAAATTATCGAACAGTAACCATGCATTACTGACAGGTGAAAACCCTGAATTCATTTAAAATCCTAACTGATTAACAGTCTTTTCTTTACCTACTAGAATCTATTTTTTAAAAAAACTAAAAATTAACTAGACAAAGGTCAACAGCCTCGTAGGGCTTAGAGCTGAGCTCTATGAAAAGTAGTAAAAGAAGTTACATTGTTCAGGCCGTAAGGTAGAGACATAAAAACCAGTTTCCATCATGGCTACTAGAGCCTTCATCATCCCTGCACAAATTACCCTCTAAGGGTTTTGAAACTTATACAGAAAACAAGCAAGCATTTGAAACTTTAAGCTAGCAGGTAAACCGAGGCTGTGCCTTTTTCAACCACAAGAACCAAACTTCCAACAACCACAACATTATGCAGGAAGAAAACCTCTTATGCAACTGGGGCTTACCAAGCGTATGTTCAAGTGGAATGTTGAAGGAGTAAGCTCGCTTCCACCTACAGAGCCAGAGACGGGAGAAGGACCTGCAAGTTACAAACCTTATTATTATTCAAATCTCTCTTAATATTTGTGAAAACCCCTTTTATGAAAATGAACTAAAATCGATTTTGGAACATTTCATTACCTGTAAGCTTCTTCTTTTGAATGAAGCTGAGGTAGCTGGCCACCGTGGATCGTTTTGGCCCAGGACAGAAGACAATAAGACACTGAGTCACCACTGTAAGGGAAAACGAGAACATCGACTCAACCGGAAAAAGAAGTACTCTTGGCCGAGCTCTGCCAATCAATTTGCAGGCTCAAGACAAGATCAGACCTCGAGTCCTAAAGAAAAACCATTATCTACACTCGCTGTAACTGGTTCAACCTTTAAAGACCAAAAACCACTCATGACCTCTCTCCAGATAGTCACAGCGTTGGAGTATGGAAGCAAGATGTCCAACTTGAATGTGGTTACAGTTCTCCCATGGCTGCGAGCTCTTAGCTCGGCCAACAATACAAAGGAACCCTCAATCTGCAAAGAAAATGCGTAGGGTTTGGAGTTTTAAGTCTACTCTTGTGTGGATACAAACCATCCCACGTGTCCTTCAAATAATTTTCCTCTAGCATGGGTAAGTTCTATAGTCAGCATTGCAACACTTCGATTTACAATCAAACCATTAATCGTTAAAACCATACATTGTTTATGACTGCCAATAATATATATATTTTTGCCATGGAGTTTAGCGCCACATAGGTTATAAATCATAAATTAAGATATGAAGTAACCTTAGGCTTTTCCAAGTTTAAATAAATTCTTTTAAATTCATTTACTAAGAATTTGTATAAAGATAATTCAAAAGACTACTAATCAACTTGCATGAAGTTCTAGTCATTGCTAATGGTGCATTCAGTTTGAAGTGAAAGATGCATATAAAAGGAATAAAGAATACATCCTTATATAATATGAAAAGTATATAATGAAAAACCTAGGATAAGGTAAAAATGGTATACACCTGTGGATGTTAAGTCATAGGATTTTTAGAATAACTCTTATTCAGCAAAAATAGGCTAGATGGTGGTTTAGGAACTACTAAGTATTTCTTGTTTATGATACGTTTTAATGATGCTCAAAACTAGAATCCAATATAAGCTTTCAACTAAGAAAAGGATGAAGTACTATAAATGCATCTTAGTTAAAATCGAGATCAAGTGTGCTTTCAACAAAAGTATATGGTATTCTTGAACTCAAACCAAATAGTAATTCAATTTTTCCCCTCGGCATAGTAACTGGGACGCATTTTATAACTATGCTGATGTAGTTGTTATACTTTTATTTGGGAGCTGTAACGACAGAAAAGATATAAATTTACCTCCTTAAAGACAAGAAACATATTTAAGCTTTTTCTAAGAATAGCATCTTATTCATGCTAGGGAAGAATCCTCTCGACTTGAATTTAAAATAACACCCTACTGGATCTTACGCTTACTTCCTAAACCTATAAGGAACCAGTAGTCCAATTGAGTTAGCTGAGCTCTAAGTAAGCCCCGATCACACTCAAGAATTCTTACCTACTTGAAAAATGGTATACATCAATATATCAAGCAACAACAAAATACAAGTCCTTTCCTAACTCTGATTGAATTGTAGCTGTTAAATCATTAATAGCACTAACACAAGTTTTTAAGATTACACCTTTTAGTTTACAGGTTCTTACAAAGAAGCGATCTCATGTTCTTTAATAAACTGTTTCATTTTTCCGCTAACCATTAGCAGGTACTTAGATGCGACTTTAGACATTTTATGTCACTTGAAATTTTTTAAATTTTTACGAATTTTTGGGTTATTATAGCTTGTGCATGATGGAAACATTGATCTACTCTTCTATGCATATTTAGAACAAGTAGCAGACATCTTTACCAAATTTTTTTATGATAAGACCTTCAACAATATCAAATCACTGTTGGGGATTGCTGATCATGCTGTGAAGTGTGATTGATGACAAGATTTCCAAAATTTTGTTTTTCTTGTCCATGTTTAAGGGAGGATTTTCCCACTAGGTTTTTGCCTCTTTCCTTGGTTGTGTGGAAAAGCAGTATGTAAAGGGTGACTAAGACTTGTTGCTAGGCCCTATAGTTTTCTGATATTTACTCATAAATTCAGGCTTAAGGGGGGGTGTTAGAATAATCAACCCATAGTTACCTACCTTAGACATTAATTTTAATTATTTTTGTCTTATTACCTAGTTTCCTAGATTCCATTCTATGCTAGTTGCCTTCTACAAGTCCTAGAAGTAAACATATGCTAAAACTGAGTCATGGAGCACTTGGGAAAAATCCTGGAAACCCAATTTAGCATGTCTTCTTTATTCCAGATCCTCCAAAGTGCATATCTTCTTTTTCTGAAAAGTTTCCCTGTTTTATTCTGGTTTAAGGCAAAAGGAAAAGCTATACTAGGTGTAGTTGAGTTGTTTTTTTCCCACATCATCCTCCTTCCTTTTACCCAAATAAAAGCATGTATGAGTTGTCTTTCCATCCCTATTTATCTTTCCCACTTGACTTAGAAAATTCGTGAGCATCTTCATATATTTGGAAACTGCTTTATGCACCTATGGGTGATTTGACTAGATTTAGTAATCCTACTTTTTTACTATTTCGAATGGCATCTTTATGCATTCAATTCTCTCATGTAATGATATATTGCAGCAGCCTAGTAATTCACAAGATTGGATATTGTACACTTATTGAATACAGATAAGTGTTATGCTCCAATTTAAGTCTCCTTTGGTGTGAATTTTGCATGTTTGATTAGCAATTTTGTGAGTGTAATTTTCTATCTCCTGGGTTCAATTTCCACAATACACCCATCAGAACTTCTTCCTTTCCGTGGGTCCATCATGATATTATTCCTGAGATACTAGGTATTAATGTGAGAATGGATGAAACCCGAGATAGTACTCCAAACCTCATGAGTCTTGGTTATTTCATAGGGGTTATAATGATTCAAATGTGCGATTTAATATTAGATTCCCTTTCCATCATCTTTCAATAGTTAAAAAATCCCATCATGATCAAAATTTACCATTTTCTCTTTCCCATAAGCAGTTCTTGACATCCAAATATTTTGGGTTTAATCAGATGCCTATACTTCCAAGCACCAAAAATTGAGTCGGTTTATTAAAAGTAAACAAACTAAGGCTATGGAATAAGGTGAAACAAACAGGAAAATTAAAATACTAAAAGAATCAAGAAAAATAGAGTTCTAAATATGTACAAAGTGTTCCTACAACTTAAGTGAAGTAATGTTTGAGACAAATGCCATTTACAGGAATAATTTCTTCCTGTCCTTGTAAATCCTGTAATTTTTAAGTTGCAGGGCCTAAATTTTCAGCAATTAGATAAGGGACAATCCATAAATGTTGGAACTTTGTTTTTTTTCCCCTTTTTCCATGTAGGTTATCCCATTTCAAAACTAGGTCTCCTACATCAAAATTTCTTGTACCGGATTTTTATTTTGTTGAACCATATTTTGATGATAACTTGATGTTTGTTGAAATTATGTTTAGCCCTTTTTTGTAATTCCTCTAGTTTTAATAAAGTGTCAATTCGTGCTTGTAAAACTTTGCTACTGGAACCCCTTGAGGCTTGATCTAACTGCGAATATGGGAGCAGATTGTTTGGGGAAAAATAGCTTCTTTTCCATATACCAGAGTATAGGGAGACACTCCTAAGGAATTCTTTGGGGTGACCGTATCTTCCCATAGTACATTTCGAAGGGGTGAGTGCCAATTTCTTTGATTATCAATAACCATTTTCTTCAAAATTCGAATAAGGTTCTTATTTGTTGATTCTGCTAAACCATTTCCTCGAGGATAATAATTTGATGAGTAATGTAACTTAATTCCCTTTTCATAAGAAAACTAAGTTATTTTAATAGATGAGAAATAACATGCATTATAAAAAACAAGGGAAATTGGAACTCCAAACCTGGTCATAATATTCTCTTGGAGGAAGTTGATGATCGTATCCTCGTTCACTTTGCACAATGGAATCGCTTCAACCCATCGTGTGAAATAATATGTATCCATAAGGATATACTGATGTTGTAATGAATAATTCAGGTTGATTTCCCCAATAACATCTATTCTCCACTATTTGAATGGCTCTAAAATAGTAACAAGATGTAGCGGTCCTGCCGCTTTTGAAAATTTGCCACCACTTCTTTGACATACATCACATTTTCTTGCATAAGCATGGGAATATTTAAACAATGTTTCCCAATAATATCTAGCTCTAAGTATCTTATGAGTTGTGGTATCCCAAGAATAATGTCCTCCCGCTAGTCCTTCATGCAATTCTTTGACTATTTTAGAGGCATCCTCTCTCTCTATACATCTGAGAAAAAATCCATCATAATTTTTTCTGAAAAGCACTCCATTCATTTTTTGATAGGAGGCTAACTTCAAATGAAGTGCCCTTCTCTGCTTGGAGTTTGAATGCTCTGGTAGATATCCTTGCTGAAGATAGTACACTGGATCTCTATACCAAGACTCGGGAAAAATAAAGATAGGACATACATCAATCAAGTTCAATCCAGCTTCATTCTCCTAATTAGAATCTTTATCATTGTGATTTTATACTAGAAATTTGCACAATTTGGTTTGAATTCCATGTCATACTCATTTAGGGAATTCACCCAATTCCCTCTTCCCTCACCCAATTCTTTCTGCACAAAAAGAGACCTAACAATCGGGTGAGGAACTACAACTTTTGTTCCATTTTTTAAAATATAGGGTTTGAATTGTTTTTCTTCCTTGAAAACTACATATGCTTTTTTTTTCACGACTGGGTAATTCAATTCATCCCCTTGTAATCTAGTGCTCATGAATGATATTGGGTATTCATCTCCCAATTATCCTTTTTGCCTAAGCATTGCTGCGAGAGAGTTGTCTAGAGAAAAGGTATATAAAATAAAGTCCTTTTCAAAGTTTGGACTCCTCAAAGAAGGTGCATGAGCTATTGCTATTTTGATATCTTTAAAGGAAACTTTCTTAATGTCAGTCCACTTGAACTGTACACTTTTCTTCACCATTTGCTGTAGGGGTTTCACAATTTGAGAAAAATCAGGGACAAACCTCCGAACAAAATTTATTGTGCCCATAAATGATTGCATAGACTTCTTATTATGGGGCATGGGAATCTGAGTTATAGCCTCAAATATCTATGGATCTATTGAGATTCCCTTCTTTGAGATGATGTGTGCCAACAATTTTCCTTCAAGAACTGCAAAGATGATCTTCTTTGGGTTCAGAGATATACCATATTTTCTATAGCGGTCAAAAATATGTTTCAAGTGAAAAACATGGTCTTCTCTTCTCCTGGAGAAAACTGTTACATCATCTAAGTACACTAATACACAGTGGCAACTAAAATCTCTGAATGTAATGTCCATGTTCCTCTGAAATGTGGCTCTAGTTTTCATGAGGCCAAAATGCGTTCTTCTATAAGCGAATTTTCCACACTTTGTACGAAATTTTGTCTTTAATAGGTCTTGTTCGACCACTAATACTTAATTATAACCTGAAAATCCATCTAATAGGGAGAACATTTATGAGCCTGAAACAAGGTTGTAAAATCCGTTCCATTGGTGGAACCAGATAGTTATCTTTATCTGATGCTCTGTTTAAGTTCTCGAAGTCAACAAACAACTTTATTTCTCCTGACTTTTTTCTCACCGAGACTAGATTGGCCACCCATTTGGAATGTCAAACCTTGATGATGATCTTTGCGTCCGCTAACTTCTTTAATTCATTTTGGATCAGAGGTTCTAACTTTGGGTGCATCTTTCTAAGTTGTTGTTGAAATGGTTTTTCCCCTGTTTTGATGGGAATCACATGCTGGATGATGCGAGTGTCATAAGTATTCATATCTTCATACGTCTAGGCGAAGATGTCTTTATATTGTTGAAAAAACTTGATGAACTTACATCTTTCTCTAGGCGAGCAACATTTTCCCAAATTGACATATTTGGGTTCAACTTTTGATCCCATATTTACCAGCTCATATTCACATTGGCTAGTTTCTAGAATTTACTTTGCAAATCAGACATCCCTTCGAGGGTTCTTACCTCTTTAGTCATGAAATTTACCTTAACTGCATCTTCATTTTGTAAACCTAACAAATGTTCTTCTTCATCAATTATTGATTCTTTAAAATATTCTTCATTTGTAAAAAAACTGATAATATGCTCATCATCATCGACTACCCTTAGATTTGTAACATTGTCAGGTTCTGATGGCCTAAAAATCAATTCAATAGAACACTTGTTATTAGTTGGTACTAATATAGATGCAGAAGTAGCTAATAAATCAGCTCCATCATTTTGCATTCTAAGTATTGCATTTATATAGAAAGCATTGAAGTGCATAATCAAATTCCATACCTTAGGATGGTATCCTTTAATATGTGGATATAAACAATGAATGGTGTTTCTTACTTGTCTAACAACTATCTGATAATCACCAAAAACTTTCAATTTTTTTATTTACTAACCCAATGACTTTCTTCAGACCTTGAACTAGAGATTCGTACTCAATAGTATTATTTGTACATTCAAACTCTAGTCTAAAGAGGAAATATTTTTTCTTTTCAAGATAAAAAAGGACACAACCAACCCCTCATCCCTCTTGTGTTTTAGAACCATCAAAATACAAAACCAAAAATCTATCTTCTAAATCTCTAGAGTTAATAGCATCTCCTACATTATTAACTAAGTCTACTATATTACAATCAATATCACCACTCTCTGAAAATCGAAGGAGATTAGACTGCATATCTGATTCTCGACTGAATTGTTTTCCGTGATAATTTACTGGTTCAATATCCAAAAAGTAATTTCCAAAAACTAAAGATAAGAAATGAACAGATTCATTCTTACCTTCCAACTGAGTCACATTATGTTTCATGTGTGGTTCCCTCAGTATCTTAATATGATTTTGAACATTTTGATATGGTAGTCAAATGTGAGACCAATCGGTTGCAAAATATGCAATAAGTTTCGTTGACCAATCCCTGCTCAATATTAATCCATAGGCTTATGATATATCAACCACCATGATATATATGAATTGACAAACTCTAGGGTCTGCAGATAATCGAATCAACACATCTTTCATTTCCCCTATGACTTTAACAACAAATCTATCTAGCTGAATTATCCGAGATGGAGATGGTGTGAGTTGAACATTAATATTCTTACATATTGAAAGTGGAATGAAATTTGACGAAGCTCCATAATCTACCAAACAATTATGCACATTATGATTAAAAATTTCAAATGATAGTAGAAAAGGAAAAGTTTGAGATTTAGAATTTCCTCCAATGCTTGCTTCATTAATTTCAGTATTAGATTCGATAGCTTCTGGGATACTATTAGGTTGTGGATCAAAATATTCCAGAAGTTTCCTCCCTTGTTGAGGAAGATTACATAGTTCGAATAGAGAGATATTTTCTTTTGTTTTATTAATGTCTTCTATGATATCATACCCCATGTCCTGTTCTACCAATCCTTTTCTTGTACCTTCGGATTTATTTATCACTGCCTTCATTGGTTTGCTAACTACTAGGATTGTCCCTTTTATATTTATTGGATTAGGATTAGGTGTTTTTTGAGTAGTACTGAGAATTTTCTTCATGTTTTCTTTCATCTTCTTTATTTTAGGTAGTACCAAAATTTCATCCACTACCGGCCCTTTACTTCTAGTCGTCACATTAACTGATGAGACTTGAATTTCCTCAGTAGGTTCATATTCACTTACCTCAAATCAGGTGCCCAGTCCCATAATACCATAGTTGTTTATTCGTTTGTTTATTCTATCTCATTATTTTGGGATTCTTCTTCTTCAAGATCTGTCATCTAGGCATTTAACAATTGATTCATAACCAGAGTCATTGAATTTATCCATTGTGGACAATTTTGTTTTTTTAGAATGATGTTCTTGGTGAAAAGTACAGAAATGATCTGTGCCTACTTCATTAAAATTCAAAACAACATAATTATGTATAGGTGGTTAGAGTTTTCCATTATCTTCCTTTTTTGTAATAAGGGTTGAATGGATTTCTAAAAGAGCTATCTCCCTTATCCTTTTCCAAGTTTACTATTTTGTTTGACAATTTTTGCACCATTTTCACCACATTTTCTAGCTCATTAGAGTGTTCTTCTTTGGTCTTAGTAAAATACAAAGGCATTTTGCTTGTGGTATGTTTCAACTCAGGTTCTAGAGTATGACTTGCGATACTATCTAGATATTCCTCTATTTTCTTGGATTCTTCATAGTTTTCTACCAATGTAACTTTACCAGCCCTGTTTACAAACATTGCTATTTGTGGATAAAGTGTTGTAGTATAATATTCTACAAGAGACTCATCAACTGGTTTTTCTGTAGCACTAAAGCTATTCAATAAAGTGATGAATATATGATTAAATTCTCAAACCTATTCTTTCTTTTCCATCCTCATAAACAATAATTGTTTCATGAGAGTGGCTACAGTTTTCTAGTTGCTGAATTTACCTAAGAATGCCTTTTCAAAACCATCCCAATTTACTATTGAATCAGCTTTCAAACTAAAGTACCATGAAGATGATTTAGGTTCAAAATTATATACAAAAAGTCTACAAACAACATCTTTATATTCAACATTGAAAATATTCAAAGCCAAATAATTTTTTTTTAAGTGATCTTCAACAAGAAACACCCTTTCTAGGATCAAATTTTGGTAATACTCTTTCTGGGTGCTTAGGTAAATCATGCAATGGAGCAGCCAGGTTGAGGGACATTCTTTCTCTCCATGCGGGTTGATTAACATTTCCAGCCATAATTTGAGGTGGAGACTGTGGTGGAGATTTACTGAATACTGAAGCTTCAGGGGATTTTGGAGCCAATTGATTAAGAGGCTAAACAATTTATTAGATGGATACATCTACCAGTTCTTCCAAAATTTCCACAAGAATTCAATCCTTAGTGTATGAGGATATTTTCTTGGAATCTTTCCTTCTAGGTAATGCAAGAATAACTTTTAACCCCCCAAGTTTCTTAACGTAGGATATTCTATGTCTCCTAAACTGTTCTACTTCCTCAAATGGGACAATGTAAAAACGTTCTAATTATTCTTCCCCATAACCTATCTTTTCTTGTTCTTTGAATTCAAGAATAAAATATTTAGGGAAAGTCTTTTCGGATGTTGTTCCAGTGTAATATTATGTAAAAAATAGATTTCCTCTACCAGCCATGCACTGGCTTAGGCCCTCCTTCTAGCACAAAATCTGTTGATGCCTGGAAAAATATCAGGTACTGACAGCAGGGATTCTCCTCAGTAAACAATCCCAATTAGATCATCCACCGTTTGGTGTGGGCAATCCTTCTGATTTACCGTCCGGCTACCATAGATTAAGTTGTTTAAATATTTTACTGGTTACAACCCGGCCCGTCGTTGATCTATGTGGAAGCTCTCTAAACCGTCGATCTTATGGCTATCAGAAAGTGGAACTCTAACTTTTCGCAACTACATTTCCATATTTATGCTTTCCGCTTCTTTTCTAAGCTATTACTCTTCGCAGAAGCCTTCGAGATTGTCGATCTAAAATCAAAGTAGATCACAGACTTCAGATTTTAGAAAGCGGCACTCCAACTTTTTCAAAATTAAACTTTGATCTTTCCACTTCCGCTTTTTCTTGACCATTGATCTTTGCAGGAGCCTCCCAGAAGGTGGAAATTGGAAACTAGGTTCGCCAACTTTTCAAAGTTAAACTTTATCTTTCTGCTTTCCACTTTTCCTCTTCTATAGATTGCGGAAACCAAAAATTGAAAAGCGGGTTCGCCAAATTCCATGACTAAAAACAAAACAAATCTTGAAATGCGGACTTCGAAAAGTGGGACTCCAATGTTTTCGAAATTAAACTTTGCTCTTTTCGCTTCTCTTTTTTCTTGAACTTTGATCTTTGCGGGAGCCTTCTGGAAAGCAGAAATTGGAAACTGAGTTCAACAACTTTTCAAAGTTAAAATTTAGCTTTCCTCTTTTCTTCTTTCGCGGATTGTAGAAAGTGGAAATCGGAAAGTGGGTTTGCCAACTTTCATGAAAAAAAGAAAACTTGGATCTTGGACTACAGACTTTAGAAAGTGGTATTTCAAATTTCTTGAGGTTAACTTTGATTTTTTTTGCTTCCTCTTTTTCCTTTCCACCCTTTTCTTGGACCGTTGATTTTTTTGGATTCGTCCTTGGTCGTTGATCTAAAATCGAAAAGAGGATTCTTTTATATAAGTCATGTTTCCAAGGTTGCACCTAAGGATTTTAACCAAATTGACACTTTAGGATTAGGAAATTTCTTCTACTCAAGCTTCTAGGAAAGACTAGGTATGCAGGGAGGGATTTACTGAGTTGGGAAACAAGTGTAAGCATGATTTTAAAATAAAAAATGGAAGGAGGGGCCCTAAAATGTAAACGCTTTTGGGGAAGTAGTTGCATCAGCAACACCATGACCCACGTATTCCAAGTTAGGATTAAAGGGGGGTTTTAGGATTATTATTAATCCCCCTTTTGTCTCCTTTTAACCAAATAAAGTCTATTTGTTTAATTTTCCTAGCTTAGGAGGTCTCATCACTTTACCAGTGCATGGGGGACATGACTAGTGGACATCTACCACTTACTAAACATGTATGCATTCTTTTTGGAGCTCCAGGGATCAATCCCTATTTTATAGGAACCCACTCGGAGTGCCACCAACAGTGTCCAATAGTTCACCTCAGTAGGTAAGTAGTTATGCTAAGTTAATCTCCAGTTACATTCAGTTAGTTGTCTTTCAGTTCAGTTAGCGCCAGTTTTGCATGGCTACATGAGGGTAGGTGCCTTTTTTCACCCACCTCATCCGTTTAATTGGTTTAACTATTTTTAACTGATTATTAACTAAATTAGTAATGTGGAGTTAGACTAGTGAGCTCCTATAGTGATTTAAAACACTTCTAGTTATCTAGTCAATCAGGTTTAGTCAGTAGATTCAACTACTTGAGTATTATTCATTGATGTTGTATTATATATTCACCCATAATGTGAATAATCATTAATGGAAGAGTTCTCATATTGTTCTTCAATTATTCTCTTCTTGATTTCTCTTGTGCAATTTATGTGAAGACTATTTTTGGCCCAAGATTTGCCTACCATAATCTAATAGATCTCACACTTACATAATGAATGAGAAAAGGAAGAATGGATGTACCACTATTTTTTCCCTTAATTTCTAATTTGAGGAAATACACACACACACACACACACACACACACACTTATGATAAAATCCAACTAAATATAAAAAAAATATTTTTGACCACACATTACGTTCACGAGTTATATATATAAGAAATATTGAAATTGGTATTGATATCTAATTTGTGAAGTCCAAAACTGATAGTGGGAAGGATAAGAATGTGTGGTGAAGTCGACAAATAGATAATGGAAATGTATACAAAGGTAGGAGATGAATGTTATCATTCTTCCTCGTCTTTTCTATCTGATAAGGACTTCCATGAATCTGGGAATTCCATATCTTTAACTTCACAAAATCAGTTGTCATCTGTAAACTATGGAAGAAGGAAACATGTGCATAAACGTTTTGGTGGTGGAAACAATGTAGGGGATNAACAAGAAAAAGTCCACCAACTTTTTGTGGCAGGGGCCACTGCGGTGTAATTCTTTTTGATGTTATGGAATGTCATTTGGTTTCACATTCATATGCTACTAACCTATTCTCTAATTGACCATATGGTTCATGCACAACAAGATTTGAACCTGAAACCCAACAAGAAAATATGACATAATCCAACAAACTTGACCTTACCGTCCGATTTCACCTTTGTAATTATGATTTTTTTTGTTTTTTATTTTAAATTTACCCAAGTGGCCGTCAAATTTTTGATGACCCTCGAATATATGACTAAAGTAGTCATATTTTTTACTTATGTAGTGGAAAATACGACGACCAGATTACAACGGTAACTATGTTACTATCCTCAAATATTCGACGATCTATTATTTTTAGAAAATATATATTAGGAATATTTCGACATGTTTGATATACAAGCAACAATTTTTTGAAAGTTATAATCTTCACACAGACTCTTTTACATACAAAAATCCATAATTATTTCAATTGTCACTGTGATTAAAAATAATGAAGTGTGTAGCTTGATTTTTTAAGATCAATAATCATCAGTCAAGATTGGTATCAGAAAATGTCACAAGATAACAATATTCCTGATCCACACGATCAAAATCATGAATTGCTTGCTAGATTGTGGGATGGAATGAAAAGAAAGGTGAGGGGAAATGTTATTTTCCATGTAGTCAATGTAGGGGATTTAAAATGAGAATAATAAATATCACAACAGCCAAAATACATTGTAGGGAATATGGACATGCTAAGTGGGGACACGACTATCGTCCATTGGTAAATTTTTCATTATATATGTCTTTATATTGATTGTTCTTGTAAATGTATGTATCATCTTAATTTTTGTTATATTAAATAATATCTGTTGATGGTTCATGAAATTATAAAGGAAAGACCTCCTACGGCATATCTCCCAGAGGATGTGCTTTCAAAACAAGCATCGGTGGAACATGGAGCTATGAATAATGAAGAACAACTTAATGATCATATTGAAGAAGATGATCATATTGATAACATAGTTGAAGATGTTAGTACAAATACATTGATCCATGATAATTCAGTGTTATAATGGACGATGATGATGATGATCATGAAGATGATGACTTTGATGATGTTCATGATTTAACTCTTCTTGAGAATTCATACAAACCCATTTATGAAGGATCCAATACAAATCTTCTCTCTACTATATTGTTGATAATGAACTTGAAGGTTATGAATGGTATTTCAAACACATTAGTCATACAGATTCCAAGGGATGTAATATATTCCATCACATATATGATTATGATAAAGGTTATCTTTGTTCCTTTAATAATTTTAATGTTAATTCATAAGTAAAATTAATACAGATGAAGCATGTTTCATTAATATTATTTATATATTATATTAACTAGTTTTTTACTTTAATTTGTTGTATCTTGCTATATGAATTTTTGTTACCACCGTCAAACCGTTTACCTCCCACATATCGAGATTTATTTGTCATCTTGAAAGAAATTGGAATGCAGTATGAAGCAATTGATGCATGCCTTGATGACCATATTATATATTATAAATAACATGAATTTGAAATAGAATGTCTAGAATTTCATATCAATAGATATCAAACGGATCAAGTAATAAAAGGGTTCCTTGCAAGGTTATTCATTATATTCCCATTATTCCACGTTTGCAATGACTGTTTAGGTGCAAAAGCATAGAACAATTTATGGATTACCATGCACATACTAGAAGTCAAGAAGACATTCTTCGAATGCTTGTATATGGTTATGCATTTAGAGATATGGAGTAAAAATGACCACACTTTAAAGAAGAACCTTGTAATGTTAGGCTTTCTTTGGTAGCAGATGGTGTCAATCCATTTGTAGAGATGAGATCTATTTACTTGGTGTGGCCTATTTTTGTTATCAGCAATAACATTTCTCCATGGTTGTCAATAAAGAGGGAGCACATACTGTTGGCAATGATTATTCCAGGCATGTGACTACAACAATTTTTTTTTAATGTAATGGAATTTCATATGTCGTATTTTGTTGCATAATGTCATATATATATATTTTATTTTACTCTTGTGTCTTATTTATATATCTTAATGGTTGTCATAATTATATATCTTATATGTTCAAATCAATCAGGTAAGTACCAAGTGAAATATATGAATCTATATATCAAGCCTATGATTGACAAACTACTAAACCTATGGAATGGAATCACTATGTATGATGCATCTAGACCAATACGGAAAATGCAATTTCAATTCCATATAATGTTTGTATGGACAATACACGATGCCCCAGGGTTAACCCATTTTTGTGGTATGTAATTATAATGTCTACTTTAATATTATTTCATTTTATGTAGTTGATATATTATGCATGCATGTTTTTTTTTAAATAATCCATTCATTTTATATAATTATAATTGACATAGTAAATCCATCTCTTTATGTAGGTCTTCAAACAAAGGGAAAATTTGGATGTCTAGTTTGTGGTCCTAATATCAAATCCCATCATTCAAAAAATTTACAAAAGGAGGTGTTTGATGAGTATATGCACTTCCTCTCTAACAATCATAGGTACCAAACTACCGAAAAACATCTATTCAATGGGAAGCAAGAGACTACATCAAAACCGTAGAGAATGACACCTCACCTATGGAAGTTTTAGACAAATCAAATTATCTATCTATCATCATATATGAAATATTTTGATGTTTTTATTGTGTGTTGTTTACCATAGTTGACATTGATTTATGTAAATTCTTTATAAACTATGGCTCATGATGGCCGTTGTGATCATGAAGGCATTAATGGGATTCCATGAGGAATGAAAAGTTATCCTAAACAATTTAGTAAGTTTACCTACTATGAGAACCTACAAATTTCTCATCTATTTGATACAATGCATATCAGAAAGAATGTGTCTGAAACATTGTGGAAAATATTGGATGGAAGGAGTGTCAAAGAAAGAATTGTCAAAATTTGAAATGACATTTAGGAAGCCAATCATGCAATGAAAGATGTCATTGAACTACATAGAAACGTAGACCAAAATAATGTAAATTCACTTCCATGGTTGTTAACGGAGTAGCAAAGCAATGTTGTAAAAGAAGTCGTATGAAAAAATAAATTTCCCGCCAGATTTTGTTTGAGCATGAACAATATCATAGCCAATAACGGTGATTTTACTGGGGTGAAAAAAAATAATTGGAATATATTCATCAAGGTAATTATTATGTTTTATTCTAGTGCATATTGTTGGTATTTTTTTGTCTACCTTTTGTAAAAAATAATGAAACAATTTTTATATTGTTATAGTATGTTCTACCTCTATCTATCCCGAACAACTTCGATAACAATGTCAAACAATTTATATACGATCTTGGAAAATACATGAGGTAAGTAGCATATTTTGCATGCATAAAGTGTTTGTTTAATTCATTATAGAACTTATATTTGATATTTCTTTTTATAATTGTTATGTAATATAATGTTTTTTTTGCTAAATCTCGTGATTTGTTTGCATCTCTTGTAGATGGTTATCATCTAAAGAAATCCATAAATAAGATATAAAGTATTGGAAGAAAGAAATTCCTCGTCTCATATGTGAAATGAAAAAGCATCTACCTTCGTCATTTTTCAATGCACAAGAACACTAACTCATACACCAAGTTGAAGAGATTGAATTGTGTGGACCTATACACTCAAGGTCTATGTGGATGGTTGAGAGACACTTGAGATTTTTTTGAAGGGTTTGGTTAGAAAACGAGCATGTCTTGAGGGTTCTATGGTGGAGGGATATATGGTATACTAGAACATGATGCATATTAGTGAATACCTTCCTAAATTAGCATCAAATCTCACGTTAGGTCGCATCTGTGATCCAAAATCCAATAAATTTTTTGAAGGGGAGTACCTGATGGGGAAAGGTAGATCGAGGAAGGTGAAAGGTAATTATTAGCTAGTGGAGATTACTGATAGTACATTTGACTGTTGATTTTTATGCATATATCATACTTATTTTATTTTTAATATTCAACATGCATTGATTAAAAGAGTAAACCATGTTAACTGAATATACATTTGTCCTTAATTATAATTTTATTTTCATCTAGCAATTGGTCATCAATGGGATGCACTTCATTTATACATCACAAACAATCTTGATTGGTTGAAGGTATGGATTGAACTATGTGAAAAATATGGTCATGGAATATCATGGGAAGGTGTGGTTTCATTGGTTAAAGAAACTCATCACAATGGAGATACCACTCTTATAGAAAGGGAAATTGATTTAGCATATGGTTTAAAACATAAGCAAGCAATCATATTAATTATCCATACTACTTTATTTTTTTCAAATATATTGATTTACACGTTGATTTTTTTCCCTGTAGAGCATAAACATGAACTTAATCATGATCAATTCAGGATGTAATCTTTATGTGTGTGGCTTGTTGTAGGTAAAACACCATATCGCTTTGCGGTGCAATGATCATAAATTTTGCATCAAAAAGTTGGATGAAATGAAGCAAAATTCTGATTGTGGGATAACTGTAGTCTTTGAGGTGATCAATGTTTCCTACAGAAGTGACATACATCCATAAGTGTCAGAAAATTAAGACTATGGTTATTTGGAAGATATTATTCAGTGTGATTTTAACTCCTTCAAATTAGTCCCGTTTGTTGTCAAATGGTACTAAGGTTACAATTGAATCAACATGATATCGATAGAACTATTATTGAACATGATAATGGATTTACCATGGATAATATAAGGCTCTTTGACCCAGGAATAGAGGCCTATGTTCTTCCAAGAAAATGTGGACATGTATTTTACTTTGAGGTTTTAGGTAGAGGGTGTTGGTCATTTGTCATGAGACACAATCCGAGGGGAAGGCCAGTAAAGTATAATGTGGAGGAAGATAATGAAGATGGTATTGAATAAGAATATGATGTTGAGGATTAAAAACATGAGCTATATGATCATGTTCTAGATGAAGATGATGAAGAATTAGTTAAATCAGATGATGTAGCAGACAATGTCCATGAAGATGATATTAACGATGACATGATGAGTACATCGACGATGATGATGATATGACCAATCCTTACAATGTTGAATATGGATAAGATGATATAGATGATGACTTGGATGAGGAATATGATGAAGTCCATTGAAGTGTATGAGGCATGCCTTAATATATCTACTCTACTCTATATATGAGGTATTTAAGTTTCTTTGTCAATTTATTGTATGTTGGCATATGCTATAAGCTCGAAATTTCTTCTTAAGTATGACAAAAAATACAATAAATTATATTTTTGTACATAGATTTTGTTGGGTTATGGGGAATTGAGAGTTACGTGGGGACGAGGGGTCTAATGCACTTCCATATTCACATGGTTGGTCATGTTTAGTAGAGAATATTAAATTATTCTAGAAACAAAGAGAAGCTTGGTAATATGCACTCATTGTCATCTTCATCATCATCCCATCCTCATACTCATCATCATTATCTTCATTGTCATCATTATACTATTCATCATCCTCATTTTCATCATCATCTTCATCATCATTGTTATCATCATCATCATCATCATCATCATCCCCATCATTATCATCTTCATCATTGTCATCATCATGTACATCGTCATTATCATTGACATTGTCATCACCCTCATCCTCATCGTCATTATTGTTATTTCCATTATCCTCCTCCTCATCGTCCTCATTGTCATAATCATCATCATCATCATCATCACTGTTATCATCATCATCATCATTATCATCATCATCATCATCATCATCATCATCATCATCATCATCTTCTTCTTCATCATCATCATCATCATTATCATCATCATCATCATCATCATCATCATCATCATCTTCTTCTTCTTCATGATCATCATCATCATCATCATCATCATCATCATCATCATCATCATCATCATCATCATCATCTTCATCATTATATTCATCATCATCATCATCATCATCCCCATCGTAGTTGTCTTCATAATCATAATCATCATCATCCCCATTGTTGTTGTCTTCATAATCATCATCATCATCCCCATCCTCATCATCATTATAGTCATTGTCACCATCCCCATCATTGTCGTCATCATCATCATCATCGTCATTGTCATTATTGTCATTGACACAAGTCAATGTAGTTGCTTAAGTTAGTATTATAACTTAGTGTAATGATATTTTCATGATTTGATTATTTCCATTTATGGTTGAATATATATTTATATAAATACCATATACTAAAATGTATATGGGGAATAACCTTCAAGGCATATGGAAATCCATTTTGCAACCAAAATATGACTTTGAGTTGAAATGTCAATAAGTCTAACATCACCTTGCGAAATATATATTACTCTATGGAGAATTAATATGAATTTGAAACTATATAGATGGAAAAATAAATTGCAATTTTAAAAAAATCATGTGCATGTGGAATGTGACTTCAGCAACATAACATTTAGAATGTTTGACATAAAATATTTTGAATATTACTAAAATTAGTATGAATATCAACTCTAAAAAACATTAGTGTCTTGTTTCATAATAGTGGAATCATTATTCATACTTGCAATGATACTCCTATATTTTATTTACTTTCTTGTTAGATAATTTTTTTATTTGGTTTTAGGTGTGGGTATATATTATCGCTTAGTAATAGTTAGAGGGCGTGTATTTTAAGGCGGGGGATATGGGTTACACGTTATGTAGTTATGGATAAGAAGTTAAGAAGTTTAGATTGGTATGGGTTAAGGGGATGATTTTTAAAGGTTATATTAGATGCATGCATTGACAGTATGGGAGGATTTCCAGACTCAAACATGACACACAAACAATTTGACAATCAAACAACAAACCTATAGAATAATTAATGTACTAAATGGGGCCAACATTGAAAATTTTCTAATTTGTGCTTGTATGGACTGTGATTGTTCTATGTTAGATTAGAGACATGCATTGATAGTATGGGAGGGTTTCTATACTCAAATATGACTCACACAAACAATTTTACAATCAAACAACAAACATATAGAATAATTAATGTATTGAATGGGGCCAACGCTGAGTTTTTTAAAATTTGTGCTTATATGGATTGAAATTTGGCATGGTTAGACTAGATGCATGCCTTGATGGTATGTGAGGGTTTCCATAATCAAACATGAATCACAAAAACAATTCGACAATAAAACAAAAACCTATAGAATAATTAATGTACTAAATGAGGCCAACGTTGAAATGTTTTAGATTTGTAATTGTATGGACTAAAATTTGGCATGGTTAGACTAAACACATGCATTGATGGTGTGGGAGGATTTCCAGACTGAAACAAGACTCACATAAACAAATTGACAATCAAACAACAAACCTATATAATAATTAATGTACTGAATGGGGCCAGCATTGAACTATTTAAATTTTGTGTCTATATGGACTGGAATTTGGCATGGTTAGACTGAACAAATGCATTGACGACATGGGAGGGTTTTCAAAATAAAACATGACTCACACAAACAATTTGGAAATAAAAAAAAACAAAACTATAGAGTAATTAACGCACTGAATTGGGCCAATGTTGATTTTTTTTAAATGTGTGCTTATATGGAATGCAATTTGTCATGGTTAGACTAGATGCATGCATTGGCAGTATGGGAGGGTTTCCAGACTCAAACATGACTCATACAAACAACTTGAAAATAAAACAACAAACCTATAGAAACAATAACAAGTTTCATTTATATAACACAAAGAATACTCAGAAGGAGGAAGAGTGACTCAAGGACATATACATGAATCTATGACTTTTAATACATGAGTCATATGTCAAATACCTTACCTCCCTCCTGTGTCAAATATATAACGATCCATAATTTTATTAAAGTGTATAAACCTTGGTGAATCATACGAATTGTCGAATTTCTAACCATATGCCCCTATTTATCACCTACTTTCTTTATTCATCCTCCCCTATTTTCTCCACTCCTCTTTATGATGATTATTTCCTCTTTACTTTGTAGGTTCAAAGGTTTGATTTTTCAACAAAAAATCCTCCACCCTTATTTTCCATTTATCAAGTGGTCCATAGATTTTAATAATTGCTTCCATATCCAAATGGTCACCTCGCCCTATTTTTTATTAAATATATTTTTTGATTTTTTAAATTAATTAATATACTGATTTATTTAATTATTAAAGAAATATTGCATTTGATTTTTTGTTGTTGTTTGGGGTTAATATGAAACATGAATATTTGGTAAGAATAAATATGAAACATAAATATTTTGTAAGAATATAATTTATATGGAAGAATGATTGTATGGATTACGTACCATGCATCAAGCCTCATCACATGTTATTACACTTGGCTTATGATACCATACATAAGTATCCTAGTTTACCACCTATACACATTTTTTCCTTGACCAATTTAATCAAGAAGACATGCTAAAATATACTCATGTTCTAAAATTGAGTTCAAAGTTAGTCCAAGGTTCCACATAAGATAAAGGATATGATTAATAATTCTTTATATTAAAATTCTATATGCAAAGGAAGAATCTCATGATAGAGAATATTTTAGGTGATCTTGCATGGGGACAAAGAGTAAAAATTATTAAGAATCTATCACCAAGATGATTTACCATACTTAGATGGTTGGTGTTTTTTTCTTGTCACATAGTGGCCATTCGATGATCTATCTCAAGTGATTGATTGCTTTCTTATTCATAGAAACATGTATTGAGGTTGACTCCCAAGGATGACTACTTATGTTTCATTCCTTGATTAGTGCCCTACTAGGCTAAGAACCATTATAAGCATCAATGAGTTTGCACTAGGTACCATCCACAAATGTAAGGAAGTATTTGAGACTTTACTCACAAGATTGAACTTAAAACAAAATAAGAAAAAAGCAAAGTGCAGTTGGTATCCAAAGGCTATGAACATAAATAAAGAATTTATAATGAATATACCTTTGCACCAATGAAAAATATTAGAATCACTGAGGCCATGTTAGCATTGACAACCAATTTATCATTAGATAAATGTGAAAATGGATTTTTTGAAATGGTGGATTGACGAGGAAGTATTCTTCTCTAAAATATTAAAGAATATTTGGAACCTTCACTTGATTATAGAATATATATTGTTCCACCCTTATATAGTACATTGGACTTGAGGAATAACCTTGTTGTCAAATATTACAAGATTTATGGTAAGCAAAATATGCCAAACAATGATCAACGGAAATTACCTAAAATGTTTTTTGGAAGATTTGTCATACCAAATTTTGAGCCCATGTTCAACAGTATCTCCAAACCAAGCATCCCTTAACATTATGAAACCCTCTATTTCCTTGTAGACATGTTTAACAAAACTACATAGTATTATTAAGTGGTAATTTGTTTCTTCACTTTCCATGCATAGAATACACCAACTGGGTCCTTTGAACTTCATGTTTGTAAGTTGTACCAAGTTAATAGTTTATTGTTTAAAAGAAACCACATAAAAATGTGAATTTTAGTAAGGCAATTGAAATAGAAATTTTTTAAGACTTAGTAGGGAATTCGATTTTTTTCTTATAAATATTATCATTGATGTATGCTATTTATTTTTCAAAGTTGAAATTTACATCTAACCATGTAATTAAATATTATTTACATCTAATTTACATCACATTTTTTAAAATTATACTTGGCCTACATGATGTCACTTAAGGGACACCTTACCGATGAGTATGCTAAACCATCAACGTTAAATAAATGTTGATGGCATAGCATTCTCATCGGTAGGGAATCGCTTAAGATATGTCATGTAGGAGTATAATTTAAAAAAATTCTAGCTCTCTTGGTACCATTAAAATAAATTAGGACCTAAATCTAGTTATTCTTTACGATATAGCATGATTGCACCCTATACCTTGGTATATGGGAAATGGTCTGTATTTTCCATGCATATTGAATTTTATTTTCTATGACTCTTATTTGAGTATTTAGCCTTAGGTTGGGACCAACTAGACTTTGATAAACATAAAACATAAAACAATTATAAAAACAATAATAAATATAAAAAACATAAACAATAACATACATAAACATGAAAAAAATATAAAATATAAAACATTTCAAAATATAAAACTCACCTCCTTCCCACCCACGAAGAGCACACATGTCACTTACCTTACCCACGAACCAAGTCTGGAGGCCCTAGAGGAGGTCAAAGAGGTCATTGAAGAGGTTGTGGAGCTCTTTGAGGAGTCCAGAGAGGTTAATGAAGAGGTCGTAGCACTCATTAAGGAGGCCAAAGAGGTCACTGAAGAGGTCTTAGAGCTCATCGAGGAGGTCACAGAGAAACCAAAGGCCACCAAGAATATCTACAGGAGACTCAATGCCTCCTAAATTAGTCAGTAACCTACCATTTGATCCTAGATTACTCTATGAAATTTCTCAATGTTTTGGATGCGATTTGGTTTAGGGTAGGGATTGTACAAAATATTGAAATCTTAAGATGACCCTAAACAACCAATACTCTGTGCTTGAACACAACACGGTAGGGATTCTCCAAAAACCTTAGAGAAGAAAAATCTATTACACATGTGGAAAAATTTGCACTTTACCTCATTCCCATCTTGTTTTCCTTAATTGATTTTAATTCTCCTTATTTCGTTATGAATTGATGATTTCAATACTTACTTCTAAGAACATATACCCCTAGGTGGATTCAATTGATTGGAATGTATGGCAGGTAGGAACATCTCTCAATGCCCCAAGTAACACAACAAAATTTCAACCCAAAATTTGACACATTGCATGTTTGAAATTCGACACTTCTTTGTCGCATTTTCAACACATGCACTTTTTTTTTTCTGTTGGTGGCATAACGTCAGATCTTTGACATACTACCAATGTGGGTCAAAGATCCGACAGACCATGGTGTTGCCTATTCGATCGTTTTCTCTTCCAAAGTGTCAATCAAAACTTGCATACACCATCGGAAATCCGACGCCATCCGACACTTGACGAGTCGGCCTTCCGACACTTGACGAGTCGGCATTCTGATGGATAGAAGTGTCGGAGGAATGGCGACTCCATCAGTATTTTTATCCAGAAAGTGTTGGTTATTTGACGCCATTCGACACTTGAAGAGTCATCCTTCCAATGGGAAAAGGGTCGGAGGCATGGTGACTCCATCAGCTATTCGACTCGGCTTGACACTTGAAGTGTCAGGTGTCCGACGGTTTGAAGTGTCAGATTCATGACATTGACATCGAATGGTTTCACCGAAGCGTCAAAAGAACGTTGGAAAAGCGACGCCTGTTGGTAGATTTAAAAAAAAAATTGAAATATTTCATTGAGTTATAACGATTTGATAACAAGTGTGGCTCGGGGAGTTGGTGGCTTACAGAGGAACTTCCTCTAGTAAAGAGTTCAACCTTCCCCTAGGCTAAATTGTTGTATGTTAAAGCAGGCTCTTCCCAGGCACAACAACAATTTTGCATATGGTCCCTCAAGACAACAATTTCTCATGCATGTGGGCTCGGGATTTGGTGAGTTGACCAGTAATTTCCTTCCCCAGCAAAGCCTATTGTCCTTCCAAACTAAATCCTTGAGCTTCCAATGCACACACATCATCATGCACAACAAGTTGCTTCTACTAAGCTCACATAATTATTTAACTCTAGATGGTGAGTCCAGATTGGATGTTCATTGATGTTTTTACTTGTCTTTGCTTCAAAAAGGAATCGTTGTGTGTGTTGGTGTCTATTTTCTATCAAAGACAACAATTTACATTCCCAAAGCTAAATCACTATGTGTCCTTGCTCAATTTCCTTTCAAAGACAATGATTCCCTCTGCTGTTACTTAGACAGCAAAATAGTGACAAGTGGATCCCTCGGAGAGGCTGGCAATGTAGGAAAAACATTGATCTCCCTTATAACCCAATTTATCCAAATTTATCATGCATTTCCCTTTTTAATTTATTATATAGGCTTTCCATTTTTATTCTTTGTGTTGTTGTTGTGTTTTCTACAAGCTGGGAGAATGAGTTTATAGCATCTAATCCTTTTGCAGCTAGTGAATCCCTTTATTTTCCTAGAGAGATGGCAACAAAGCTTTATGAAAGATTTATTTATAAGAAGACCAATGATCAGTCGGTCAATGCCTTTGATGCAGTGAATGGAGTCTATGAAGGCTTTGGCTGCTAAAACAAATAGATATTGAAGTCGAGATATCTCATGGTCTAATAATAAAGTATTTTCTAGAAGAATAGAAACTCTATAAGGCTTCACAGTTGCTTTTTACTACAAGAAAACATGATGTTCTATTATAACCAGCATCGGTGTCTAAGTATTAAGCACAATGATTACCATCTAACTACTTTGTATTAGCTATTATGCATGGGGCAAGGAATGCCTTATTGTCTATGACTTCGTACAAAGAGGCAATCTTTAAGAGGGTCTTCATATTGAAGAGCATAAACCAATGATTCCATATAAATATTGGTTTACAATGGCTGTGGAGTTGCAGGAGCATTAGATTGTCCCACTTTTGACAAGCAAAATGAAGCCCACCAAAAAGTTGATCACAAAAATAAATTGTATGTTTTTTCAAAGTTTTTGCTTAAAAATCCCACTCTAGCTTTGTTAATGCATTGTAATGATATAGGATTGCCTATGGATTCACATGGGAAACTTATCAAATATATTACTATTTCTTCTTTGGATTTATGGTAAAATGATGGGTGAATTCTAGGGTTTCATTCACATGCAAGATTGATGCTAGCATTGTTGGAAGAACACAAACACAAGGAGGATCTAGGGTTTTCTTGGTTGCTCCATTGGTAAAGTTTGGTGAAATTATGCTTCTATGGATTTAATGGTGGTTGTAATGTTGAGTTTCCTCTAAATTAGGTATTTTCACTAGCTTTTGTCAACTTTTACATGTTATAAAACATCCTCTTGAAGGATTTTTCTCTTGTTTGTCCTTAGATCTCTGAATTTTTCCTTAATTAGGATCCTCCAAAAAACCCTAGAGGTTGTTTTAGGAAGTCCTAGTTGGTGAGGCTTAGGGAAATATTCCAAGAGGGAGGCTGATCACCATCCCTCATGGCCTTGGATTTGAAGTAAATTTAACAAAAACCCTAAGATTTGTCATTTTGATCAAAATGTAGTATTTCATGTGTAAATATACGCATTTGCATGATTAGTGTAGTGTTAGATTAGATCTGTGTTTTTATAAACTAGAAAACCATAGAAATTTATAAAATTCAATAATCCAAAAATAACAACAATTTTCAAATTATAAGCCACCCTCAAATTTTGGTCTGCCTATTTATCCCTAGATCCTCCAGTGCGTCACCTATCTTCTTGTCTACATCCACAAATTTGAGAAGCAACCTAAAAAGACAAGTCAAAAGTCAGAGTCAGGGTTTCATATTTGAAATGTTTCAGGGGTTGGGATAATTTGGCTTTGATAAAAGGTTACTTTATGCCTTACAATGACCCCATTTAATTGTTTAGTAGGGAAATTTAGGGACTCTTTCCTTACTGATCAGTGTTACTATCATTTATAGCCCTAAAACCTATCAAAAAGATCTACAAAATCAACCAAGTTAGGGTCATATTTGAGTTATAGTGAAATCTCAACAATATAATTGAATTCTACCTTCCAAAAACATTCTTTTCAGGCTAAGGAGTACTTGTATAAACCCTTAAAAGGCTGGTTAACTCAGCTGGTAATTCATGTTGATATACAATAGTATTTATAGTTAATCTAAATGATGATAATAATGCCTATGCGATGATACATGATGGTTGTTAATACTTACACTTGCTAGCTGATAAAATTGTCTACTAATGTTGATTTCAAAGAAAAGTGGTTTAAATGATAATACTTTGTTGGTTATGATTTTGAAATAGATTTTTCTACCCTATATCCTTGGTGTGGCTATGAAACACTTATGCTTTACAACAATAGCATATCGTGCACAGACCTAGAAAACAACACTAACTTATACATGAAATTTACAAAAGATAAAAGGTATGCATGCTTTACCAATGGACCAGCTAGCAAAGAAGTTCCAGAATATGTAAGAGAAACACAACCTCTAGCACAGAAACCTGCAACAAAATGTTCATAAAATGCCATCAATATTTTCATAAGATTCCTTAAGAAGCAATCATGTGCCCAATTGAATAAGATGGACTGTATGCTGACTTGTTGATTGATCATCAATGAGGAAGTCTCCCATGTCAAACTGAAGGAAATAGAAAAATTGATTTATTAGAGTATATTAATCCCATGACATACCTACTAGTAACTATATTGACTCATACAATTAACATGGTATGCATGTGTTTATCCTTAAATACAATCAATCTTAAACCTGGAAAACTAACATGATTTTATTACATACCTTCCAGTAACTGTTTCGAGTAACAGGAGCATATTGATTTTTACCCTTGTAGTGATTAGGATAAACACCACCAAAAGTCATGGCTCCAAATGGGCTTTCTTCAATAAAAACATATTTTCCTTGGGAAAGAACATCAAAACTGTTTCCAACAAATGTGAAAATGTTTCGTTAAGCGAAAATATGTCATACCAAATCTAGTGATCTATCATTCTAAATCACTGAAAATGACTGATACTCTTTTTCGGGCTGTGGATACCTTTGGAAGATTGCCTGAAAACAACAAAAATAAATAGTTTTTATAACTTAACCATTCAAACAATGCCTTCCAGAAATAAAGTAGCAAATAGACCTTTATTTTTTCAAGCAGATCTCAATACTTTGTTACCATAATTATCAATGCAGTCATTCTTCTTTTGTATTCTAGAGTTGAGATGTTTGCTCTAAGTGACCACTTTAAACTCTGTGATAAATTGGAAGCAATACAAAAATATATAGATGCCTGATAAAATATTTGCACAAAGAAGACTTTGTAACAAATTAGAAATTATGAGTAATAAAGTGCACAATGATGTTGGGGTGAAAAGTTACAATGGAAACTGAAAATACCAATGTGTACCATGCCCAAATCACAACCTACAGGGATAAGCACAAATATAAACATAATTTTACCACTGCATAATCAACCATTAAAGTTTAACAAGATATGAGATTAAGAAACAAATTACAAAACTACTAGAGAAAGATAAATTGGGGCAGATAACAATATACTCATGCGGAATAAGAGGGAAACAATGCTTCGAATACCATTTTCCTCACAAGTCTATCTATCTTTTTCTGTCTTTTGACCTTTCATATTCCCATCAAACTCAAATTCCTATCAAATTTCTTGTAATGAAATGCCTACATTTAATTTTATTGTCCTAGCTATATGGTATTGGTAAAGTATTACCAAGGGGCCAGTTATCATGATAAATCAAAACATTTAAGGTAATTGTTTAGATCAGATAGAACAAAGTTCACCTCTATGTATGGTAATCATCATCATAAACTAAATTTATGTTTGTGCACATGCATAAATACCCAATACACAGCTCAATCAAACAAAAGAAAACATAATTATACCTTGATTTGTGGATCTTCACACCGTCTTCTTATGCTTTACCTTTCAAAACATCATTCAACATACTTCATTTTTTTTCTTCTGTGGCAATAGTTTCATGTTAGGACCCATCAAATATATTTATGTTTGTTTATGAAAATAACAAAACCAATCTAAATAAATACAATTCTATTACAATGTAAATTACAATACTATTCAACTATTCAAGTAAATTAATTGGTAAGATTATATCATCTGATAAAACATGGATAACCAAAAATACTATGTATATAAGGCCATCAATCTAATAAAAACTCCATTTCTTGCCTCTTAACTATGGAAATGTTTCTCAACGCTATTTGTAACAAGTTCCAATGGAGGAGTCAAAAAGTAATAGTGAAAATTACACAGTAAAAATATAGAAATAGATGTTTTTTAATGTATTCTTCCTTACCATTCATTGAGCTCCTCTCTGTTTTGAGAATAATTTAATATTCTCTACTAGACAGGACCAACCACGTGAAGGTGGAGCTCTTATGGCCCCTCCCCCCCTCACATCACTCTCAACTCCCCAAACCCAATGCCTATACTTGCAAATAACAATTTATTTCACTATTTCACAATGCAAATAACAATGCATCTATAATGCAAATTATTTCACTCAATAGTTGAAAAATGCTTTCATTAAATCATTATTTAAAACATTCATTAAACCATTCAATTATTCAACAGCTGAAAAAACCATTCATTAAACCATTCATTAAATCATTCATTAAAACATTAATTTAGTCAATGGAAGAAAAAAATCAGTGAACCATTCAGTAAAGCATTCATTCAAACATTCATTCATGAAACAGAGGAAAAAACCATTAATTTTTTTTTTTTTATAAATAAGAATTACTCAAAATTTGCTTAGTCACTTCCTTTTTGCTTTTATTCTCTTTAAATATTTAGTTAGAGTTACATATTCAGGAATCTGATCATCGGTATCCCTACTAGTCTGCTCGCAAGGTTGAACTTCAGGCGAGGGGCGATGAATTTATACAATAATGTCAAAATATTTCATTAATATATTTATATTTTGATAAATACGAGTAATTCATTTAAAAAACATTACGAATGTGTGTTTTTACCTGCCATGTGCACATCAACATGTTCAACATTATCTCGTACTGGCCCAACCTATTCCATGTTATGATCTGCAGCTACATGCTCTATAGTTGAATTGTGTAGAATTAGAATTAATGTTCATCATCCGCAATGGTCTATAAAAAATGGTAGCACATTAATAAATTCATTACCAGGATGAGAAGCATGATCTTCGTTTGGTTGGTCATGTACTACATCCTCGACAAGAACGGGATCATTAATTTCCTGCACAAAAAGGATTAAATAATTTATGTTAGTTTATTTTTAAGGAACAAATTGCATGAGAATTAATAAATTATCATTAAACTATATAGTTTTCACATACCTTGGCATCATATGGATCAACAGAAGATCGTGCAGTATTCCTAGATAAGTTTCTCCAGTGTTCAACAATGGCGTCAAAGCCCTGTTCGAAGCCAAGCTTCATGTAATCAACACTGGGAAATTCTTTGAACCGATCGGCCTTCATATTTGCATGATGCATTAATTTTAAAGCCTTTTGTCAGAACAAAACAAAAATAATAATCTGTATGATATTTGGATGCGGATTCGGGTTTTGCGATACTTACATATCGGGCTGCCAAGTTGGAGTAACCACCAGGCCCAAGCTTGTGTTGGCCAATTTTTTCAATTCTTTCCTTTGTGGCCTTAGATGTGTTTGAGAGCCTAATTAAGTTTTTAAATACATTAGTTGATGTACCAAAATTGATATAAAAACTAGTAATAATAAGGCTTGCCACTACATTTTGGAATGTATTGCATACCTCCTTGTTCCGCCTGGTGGTATCTTTCCTGATTTTCTTAGGCCCTTCTCTTTTCCATCTTCCACCAGGGATTTACACTCCATAGATGGAATCATTAGAGGGCGTTCATACCTAGGGTTCTTTTCTAGGTGAACCCTATATTGGTCTCGGACAATCTTTAGATGTTTTCTAGCCTTCTGTAGTACCTTCGATGTATCAAAGGTATCTTTTCCGAACAGACTAACCAAGCGATTAGTCAGATCATCCTTTAAATATTTTGGATGCTTTTTCCACATTATGCGAATGGTGGGCCCGAAGATCTCCAAGGCCAAATCATTCATATGTTTATAAAATATATCATTTCCCACAAAACATTATTGCCATCATTAGTCAACATTAGAAAATATTATCGGTATATTAGACACAAATTATAAAAAATAAATTGAACAATCTTTAATGACCTGGAATCCTCTCTATCTTTATTGGAACCAGTTCTTCATTCACCAAAAATGTACACTTTATTGAACCAGTTCTAGTCACACGAGAAGATTCAAGAAATGCTTCCACATCTCTATCTAGCCCTGCATCCACCCCTTCTTCTGCAGCATCTGTTGTGGGTGGGGCAACATCGGCTCCACCCTCTGCTGCCCTCGGTGGTGTCGCAAAGCGTGTTGCCGATTGTTTAGTGGACAACATGGGAGCAGTATGTGGCGTACGTGGAGTGGTTTGGTCATTGGGACCAACATTGCCTCGACCACCACTGATAATATCCATAGCAAGCTGTAAATTCAAACCGTTGTATTATAAGTTCAACAACATATAAAATCAAATATTATAAAGTTTTTATAAATGAATTTACATTTTTATTCGATAACTTATGTCCACTTGTTTACGTTGCTGTAATAACAATTGAATCCTTTGTTCGAGCCCTTCTGTTAGTGGAACTACCAATGTCAGATGAATCAGTTCCTCATTTTTTTTTTCCCTTGTCCTTTGTAGCACCCTCAACGGGTCTACAAACTCTCTAATTTCACTATCTCTCATCAATTGAGAGACCTCATTCTGTAAAGAGTTTTGAGACGCCGTTTGATAAACGGAATCCCCTGTTTGCAATTGAAATATATAAAAAATTGCTTAGTCTTTGAAAATATAGTGTGTGTAAATAATTATATTAGAAATTACATATAGGATTATTTGACGCCTAGAGGAGGGCGTGGTCTGATCAACAGATGGGGATTTACCTTGATCAGCCACCTGCAAAAAAAAGTAGAGAACATTATCACAATGAACACAATATGTATAAGCTAACAAATACATAACAAAAATAAACACTATGCTACATGTTTTATATGTGTACATTTTTGAAGTATTTAGAATGTGGAATTACATTTAGGTTTACTGGTTGCCTCAATGATCTAGTCATCTGATCAACAGCTGGGGACTTTCCTCGATCAATCTGCAAAAAAGGTAGACAACATTACCATTATGAAAGAAAGAATAAAAAATAAAGAATACATAACAAAATAAACATAATGCATCATGATATACATGTTTACAATTTTAAAGTATTTGAAATGGAGAATTACATTCATGTTTGGCCGTTGCCCTGATGCTGTAGTCAGCTGATCAATAGCCGGTTGGCTTCCCTTATCAACACTCTCCATGGTAAATAGATAATATTATATAAACGAACCTAATATACTAATGAAAATACATGTTGGGGCTCCGACCTTCAAGGTCCTAAGTTTTGGTAACTCTGCGGTTTTTGTGGAAGCTTGTAAGTGGAGTTGCGACGCAAAATAGTCTTAGGGGTATCAGGGTTGGGTCGAAGCCCCTCTTTTTGTAAATGACCCATGGTTTAAACCCAAGGTTATGGTTTTTGGGTGCCCATGGTTTAATTCCATGGTTTTGTAATAGTGCACTTGTATAAATAGGCACTTATGTAAATGAGTGAGGTTAGGCCTTTGACGATTATCTTATGATGCTAATGTGATGCGAAGCTAAGAGCTATTCTTAAGGGTTTAAGGTTAAGTCCTAGATGTGTGCATGGACAACCTCTACAGCTATGTGTGTAGAGGGTTTTTTAAGAAGTTTAAGTCCCAGCTGTGTGCGTGGACGACTTCTACAACTGTATGCGCAGAGGGTTTTTGTAAGAAAGGTTCTGCAGCTGAGTGCGCAGATCTGCAGCTAAGTGCGCAGTTTGTGGAAGACCGAGAAGATCTGCAGCTGAATGCGCAGATCAGAATTGTGGTTTTTGCAAAGAGTTGAATATAAACACAGTTCTGTGGACGTAGCCCTTACACTGGGGGTGAACCACGTATATCGTGTGTTGTGGTGGTTCTTTTGTTTGTGCTGTTATGTTTTATGCTTTGATAAGTAGATAAGTGATAAGATAATATAACTGTTAAATAATAACTTCGCTGTGAATTCCCAGTTAAGGGTTAAGCAAGTAACTATATGTTTATCTAACTACGAAGCTAGTTAAGTAACTATTGAAGATCTATACTGCATATTTATTCTTTGTTAAGGCTAAAGGTACAGTAATATCCCTCTTCTGCTTGCAGAAACGTGATTCTGTGGCACCCCATAGCTGTTTCGGGTGAGACTGCAACATGTTCGCAGGTTTTTACCGAAAGGGCCAACACTGTGGGTCTTTTGTTGGTGCGAAGATAAAAGGTATAAAACCTGGGTATGCCCATACCCCAACAAATTGGTTCCATTTCCTATTGAACAGTATCTGCTCAAGAGGGATTTACGTCGTACTTAGAGGGTTATGTTTTGGACGCCCTCAGTGAAAGAAATCGGCGACTAGATCGAAGAGACCTATCTGAAATTTGTAGAACAAGAAAATAAGGATCCTCTTCGTAGCTCAGATGAATTCTTGCAAAGGTACGTTTTTGCTGATATTTAGGAAATTTTCTTTGGTAGTATCCACATAGAATTGCACCAGTGGTTATCTAGGTTGACAGAGAGAAGGACAAACTTCCAAGAAGATCAGTTTCCTGACTGGAGCCTAGCAAGAGTTAATATATTGAAAAGGGTGAACAACGCGATATCGCGAGCTGTTGATTTCTGTACAACGCGAACCCTTGAAGCATTTGTGACGGAGTTTGCCATCGACACGAGTACTTCCTTCAGCGAAGCTAAACGATAGTTTTTCAAAGGACCAAGGGGTAAGTACTTAAATTCATTTAGTTTGTAAATTAAAATGTGCTTGGCTGAAAAAGGCATATTTCTTATAGAATCAGATTGCTAGATCTAGCGTTACTAACCTATGTTTGGAAGTGAAAGTGACTTCGATGAGAAAAATGTTTTGCTGCGAAGTGGTAAAATATACAAGAGAAATCTTGGATCCTATATGCTAGGCCAAAGTACCGAGTATACCCCATTAAGTCCAGAAGACTCTGAGTCCAAAGAAACCCCTTATGTTAGAAACCCTCCTATAACCCCGCAGCGCAGATCTATTATCCCCGAGAACCTGTCGCAGTTTGAAAGTAACCCTAGCCCGAGCATTCCTGTCGCAGGTCAGTCTATAGCAGAGAGTTCTCCCCCTCCTCCCCCTCCCTGCCCCTAGATTCAATATGGCCCATGAAAATGATGACATCAAACTACCTGTTTTAGAGGAACTGGATTAGAGGATCCAGAATAGTTTTGGTTCTTATGCGAAGCTGTGTGGACTGCTAAGAATATCATGGACCAAGATATAAGAAGAGCGCAACTGGTCACTTCTTTTAGAGACCGGGCTTTGACCTGGTTCATGAAGTTATATAGTACTCAGAACCATGTCTTGGATGATATTAAAACAACCATGATCAAAGAGTTCAAGAATCCCAAATCAGAGTCACAGTGTATAACTGAACTAAAAAACATTCAACAGAGGCGAGGTGAATCAGTTTGGGACTTTGATCAGAGGTTCAAAGTTCTGCTAGATCAATTTAGCTTCACTATTGGACTAGAACAACATAAGAAATGGTTCATTGCAGCATTATTACCTCATATCAGAACCCCACTCATGCAACAGAAGGTTGTTGATCAGCAAGAGGCTTTGGAGATTGCCATGAAGCTTGAAACAACTCCTGTCAGAGATAATTCTGGCATAGCCCAGATCGAAGCACAGCTGGCAGAAATGGCTTTGGAGCTTCGCGACATGAAGAAAGGGAAAATTATTTGTGAAGAGGTTTGGTGTACTCGATGGAAGATAGAAGGTCATGACAAAGAACAGTGCCCTGCACTAAGAAATTACCTGAATACTGGTGCACCAAACCCATTTAACCCTACTGTTCTATATTGTGAGATCTATAGAGCAACTAGCCAGCATCAACCTAAAGATTGCTATATGCTATAAAGATATGTTCAAGTACCTCAAAATCCTTATTGTAAGTTTTGTAAGTCAGTAGGGCACAAGGAAGATGAATGTCACAGCTTTGACCTTATGAGAGAGTGAACCTATGATATTTATAGGGTACAAAACGATGCACAAGGAAATGATGGTTATGGCTACCGTGGTGGTAACTCAGGTCGAGGTACTTTCAGAGGACGTGGTCGTGGTGGTATTCCTGGAAGAGGCAAAGTTATTTGCTACAATTTTACTCAGGTAGGCCATCTAGCTAGAGACTGTCAGAACCCAACTACGACATGTCGATATTGCAGAGCAGTTGATCATGTGATTGAGCAATGCCCACAGTTGATAGCCAAGATATAAGAAAGGAATAGCGCTTCTACTCAGAATATTCAGATGATTGCTGTAGAGCAAAGACCTGTCCCAGCCATCAATGTTGTTACAAGGAGTGGAGCTACGAAACAAGTACAGACTACAGAGAAACAGTCTGTTGAGGCTTGGGTCCGCAAGACCCCAGAGAATATTCCAGAATTCGACGTTGGAAGAGAGAAAGAAACATTTCTAGAATCCAAAAGAGACTTTGCTGATTCGAACACCTCAGTAGCAACTACGCAATAGCACCAACAACAATCGCAGTTACAAGAAGCTTCGCCAGATCAAGTAAGTGCATTAACACCCTTTTTACAGAGTTGTATGAAGCTATTAAGAAATCAGACTTCTTTAAATGAGTTACAGAAAGTTCTTCAGTCCTGCGAATCTTAGCGAAGCTCTGATAAAGGAAAAAATGTTAATAGAATTAGAAGGACTGGGAGAGAAATGAAGTTGCATGCTCAGATAGGAGAGTATGATATGAATGACATCATTTTAGACTTGGGATCAGAAGTAAACATCTTGACTAAGAAGACATGGGAACAAATGGGAAAACCTACCCTTGAATGGTCCCCTATACAGTTGATACTAGCCAATCGGCAGAGGATTGTGCCCTTGGGAAGACTCCCTAGTGTACCAGTAGATATTGATGGAGTCAGTACCCTAGCAGATTTTGAAGTCATTGAGATAATCGATGATAGCAACCCCTATCCATCCTTGTTAGGAATTGAGTGGGCAATAAGCAATGATGCAGTAATCAGCCTTAAGAAGAGACATATGACTTTTGAAGGAAAAGGCCTGAGAGTCATAGTACCATTGGACCTTTTTCAAGGAGAAAGGTATACAGAGCCAGTCAAAGATGAAGATCAGGATGTATTAGATCATATTTATAACATCACAGCTAAAGAAGAAGACTATGTTAACCCCACTACTGAAGGTATAATGGATTGGCAGTGTAACAGTTCTTGCATGACTGATTCAGATGATGGCCTAGAGAAATGACAAAATAGACTGTATGAGCTACATGGACATCAATGTGCAAGAATTACCAAGTCTCTCAGATGGCTTAGCTCACAGACAAAATCCTTACCTATTTTTTATGGCTTGACAGACCCAGAAGAATTTATTGTACAATTCTCAAAGCAAGTACCAGATTCGCAGAAAATGAAGACTCTAGATTCAGCATTCAGAGCCATAGCAGTCAGATGGTGGAATGGTCACAAACAGTACAATCACAGTTGGGAAGCTTGTCAAAAGTTTCTTCGCCTGAGATTCATGGATCAACCTCAGGAGGTGCGAAGCAGGTTTAATGGTTAGAATAGCCCTCGGGATCATTTGGAGCAGTGTTATCAAGCATGGAAGCATGTACATCGTGAAGAATGGGTACATAGGTTTGTACACACTCTCGAACCGGTAGCAAAGAACTGGTATGTAGAGGTGGAGCTTTGCCATGGTACTGTAAGTTGGGATAGTCTTGTTGATAGTTTTGTGCTTACATTTTCTATTAATGAGGTTTTCCCTACTTTGGATGCAGCTATTAGGTTGATCCATACTAATGTGTTTGATAATAAAGAAATAGCCAAGTACCAACCTGATTGGAAAGAACAAGAAGCCAATGTAGTAGAATGCTATAACCTCGCAATTGATGAGGATGATGACCCACGCAACATCAATATTCCTGAGTCAGAAGGACACTGAGAAGTACATGGACCAGCACTCGAACCACCAGAAGTGACTTAGACCTTGAAGACAAGGCACGTAAACATTGGGTCAAAAGAAATGCCTAAATATGCCACTATTGGAGATTATTGGGATGAAGAAATGGTAAGCAAAGTGACCCAACTTCTCCATGAGTATCAGGACCTATTTCCAATGAAGTTCTCAGAAATGAAAGGTATCCTTGGTGATATAGGAGTGATAAAAATCCCTTTGAAACCTGATGCGAAGCCTGTGAAGCAGCGCCCTTATAGGCTGAACCCTAAGTATAAAGAAAAAGTCAGGGTGGAGCTAGATAAGATGCTCACTGTAGGAATCATTGAGCCTGTCGAAGAGTCAGAATGGGTCAGCCCCATGGTGGTACAAGAAAAGAAGACCAAGGGAGAAATCAGAATCTATGTTGATCTCAGGAAGCTGAATTATGCCTGTTTACATGATCCATTTCCTACTCCCTTTACAGATGAAGTTTTAGACAATGTCGGAGGTCAAGAAGTGTATTCCTTCAATAATGGATTTTCAGGTTACCATCAGATCAGAATTTCCCCAGAGGACCGGCATAAAACAACCTTTTCTACAGAAATGGGATCTTTTTAGTATACAGTTATGCCTTTTGGATTGAAGAATGCACCTGCTATGTTTTCTAGGGTAGTCATATCTGCATTTAAGGAATTCATTCATAAGTTATTAGAAGTTTACTTTGATGATTGGGCTATCTTTGGCTTATTGAAAGATCATATAGCTAGCTTAAGGCTTATGCTGGATAAGTGTAGACAGCATCAGATTTCATTGAACCTAAAGAAGTGTATCTTTTGTGCACCTTTTGGAATTTTGGTAGGTCACATTGTATGCAAGCAAGGATTGATGGTGGATCCTATGAAGATAGCTGTCATTGTGAACTTGCCACCTCCGAAGTCTGTTAAGCAACTTCGCACTACGCTTGGTCATACTGGATATTACAAGAAATTCATCAACCGATATGCTCAGATTACAGCCCCTATGGAGAAGAAGTTGAAGAAGGATATTAAGTTCGAGTGGACACCTGAGTGTCAGGAAAGCTTGGAAATTTTGAAAGAAAAGATGGTAACTGCCTCTATCCTAGTATTCCCTGACTGGAATAAGGAGTTTCATGTTCATGTTGATGCATCTTGCATTGCTTTAGGTGTAGTATTGGCTCAGTTAAGTGAAGGTAATATTGATCACCCTATTGCTTTTGCAAGTAGAAAATTGTCCACAGTAGAAAAGAATTATACTATGATAGAACGAGAAGGTCTAGCTATGGTTTATGCCTTGCAGAAGTTTCGACACTATCTGTTAGGATTGCATTTTAAGATGTTCACTGACCATTTTGATTTGAAGTATTTGGTTAACAAGCCTGTGTTAGGTGGAAAGATATGCAGATGGGTGATTCTGTTTCAGGAGTATGACTTTGAGATCATAGTTAAACCAGGGAGACTTAACCTGGGGCTTGACCACTTGTCGAGGCTTGAGTCAGGAGAAGATCCCACTAGTTTGGACGAAGGTCTTCCTGACACCCAGTTGTTTTCCATCCAGATGGTTGATGACTATTTTTAGGATATTGTTCAGTACTTGTCTACAGGTTTTCCACCCTCTGAGATGATGACACAATATAAGAAGCAGCTGGTGGTCAGAGCAACTGACTTTAACTTGATAGCAGGACAGCTATATAAAATGGGACCAGATGAAATACTACGCAGATGTGTCCTGGAACATGAAAATCCATTGATTTTGGCTGAGGCACATTCTGGAGCAGCAGGAGGTCATTATGCAGGAAAAGCTACAGCTCAGAAGATTCTAACAGCTGGATTGTGGTGGCCCACAATTCATAAGGATGTAAGAGAGTATTGCCTCAGCTGTGATATCTGTCAGAGGATAGGAAAACCATCCAGGAGGGATGAGATGCCTCTGGTTCCACAGGTAACTCTACAAGCATTTGACAAATGGGCTATTGATTTCGTTGGACCAATCAATCCCCATGCAAAGAAATCTGGAGCAAGATACATTATTACAGCGACTGATTACCTTACTCGTTGGGCCAAAGCTCAACCAGTCAAGAATTGTAGCGTTGCTACAACTACGAAGTTCATCTTCAATAATATCTTATCAAGATTTGGGTGTCCTATAATTCTTATGAGTGATCAAGGATCACATTTCCTAAATAAGACTATTGAAGCATTGACCGAAGAATTTCAAGTATATCATCAGAAGAGTACTGCCTACCATCCTCAAGCAAATGGAAATGTTGAATCCTTTAACAAGATCCTTGAGCACGCTCTGATGAAGGTTTGCAATGTCAACAGAAATGATCGGGATCTTAGAATTCCAGCAGTACTATGGGCTTATAGAACCACTTGCAAGAAGTTAATAGGCCATACACATTTTAGGCTAGTATATGGATAGGAAGCAGTTATTCCCATGGAGTACATTGTTCTTAGCCTCAGAATATCAAACTTCACAGAGATGGAGGATCCCACCATGTTAAAAGATAGGCTGGCAAAGATTCTATAACTAGAAGAAGACAGATTAATTACAGGTTTCCAACAGCAAGTGCAGAAAGCTAGAGAAAAAGCATGGCATGATAGGCACATTAAGAAGAAGCAATTCCAAATTGGTGATCTTATTCTCTTGTATGACAGTAAATTCATGAAGTTCCCAGGTAAGTTCAAGACCCATTGGAAAGGACCATACATAGTTCAGGAAGTTACTGATGGTGGTGCAGTCCAGTTAGCTAAATTGAATGGAGAAATTCTACCTTCCATGGTGAATGGAGGTAGATTAAAGAAGTATAGGGACAAGCCTGGACCTCCTAAGCAGAAGTAATAGCAGGAAGGAGAGTCTAAGTACCAAGAATAGTTGAAATTGGGTACTAGACTATAATAAATTTGTTCTCTCTGTCAAAGCTGGTGTTAGGATGTGTCGGAGGTATGTACTGTGTCGAAAGTAATTAGGGTGGTTGTGCCAAATAAGAAAGGTGTGTTGAAGCTTAAAATGTGACCGTTGGAAAAGAATCAGATCTGGCGGCACCAACATGTGAATTACATCAACTACCTGTAATGATGAGATTTTGGGAAATCTAGCACCGGTTGGACAAGACCTACCGCCAATTTGGTCAGATTTGGTTTCATCAATGCACAATGATGGAAGATTTGGTCATTGGATTCTATAAGAAGATACCCAGACCTACGAAGTGTGCATTGCACATTTTCTGAGTTTCACAGATGAACCCATGTCAACTGATCGCGAAGACCAGCACCTGTTGAGAGAAGCCCGAGAGAGGGGTCTGCAGAACCTTATGAGCAACCCACCTGTAGCTGCTCCCCCAACACCCAGTCAACCAAGCTAGACACGATCTACTAGAAGGAAGTTTAAGGGAGAAATTCACTCTAAGCGGAACGAAGAAAGATACAAGAACACAGGCATTCTGCTAAGGATGAAAGGATGAAGGATAGAGAAAGCTATGATAGTGGTGGAAGTAGCAAAAGGAATGATGATGATGACAGGCATATAAGGAATAAAGACAGTAGGAGGATTAAAGATGTTGCTTACATAGATACAGACGGATACAAAGATCGACAGAGTGCAAAAGGAGATAATGGAGAAGGTGCCAGCCACCGGAGATATCATGTGTAGCCTCAGCAAGCAGTTTACTATCTGCGCCAAGAAGATTCATCCACTAGAAAAGTAGTAGAGTGTCCCGTGACTGGCCACTAGTGAGTCTTAGGGGCCTGTTGGGGCTCCGACCTTCAAGGTCCTAAGTTTTGGTAACTCCACGGTTTTTGTGGAAGCTTGTAAGCAGAGTTACGACACAAAATAGTCTTAGGGGTGTCGGGGTTGGGTCGAAGCCCCTCTTTTTGTAAATGACCCATGGTTTAAACCCAGGGTTATGGTTTTTGGGTGCCCAAGGTTTAAGTCCATGGTTTTGTAATAGTGCACTTGTATAAATAGGCACTTATGTAAAGGAGTGAGGTTAGGCATTTGACGATTATCTTATGATGCTAATGTGATGCGAAACTAAGAGCTATTCTTAAGGGTTTAAGGTTAAGTCCCAGCTGTGTGCGTGGACAACCTCTGCAGCTGTGTGCGCAGAGGGTTTTTGTAAGAAGGTTAAGTCCCAGCTGTGTGCATGGACGACCTCTACACCTGTGTGCGCAGAGGGTTTTTGTAAGAAAGGTTTTGCAGCTGAGTGCACAGATCTGTAGCTAAGTGCGCAGTTTATGGAAGACCGAGAAGATCTGTAGCTGAGTGCGCATATCGGAATTGTGGTTTTTGTAAAGAGTTGAATATAAACACAGTTCTGTGGACGTAGCCCCTACACTGGGGGTGAACCATGTATATCGTGTGTTGTGGTGGTTTTGTTGTTTGTGCTGTTATGTTTTATGCTTTGATAAGTAGATAAGTGATAAGATAATATAACTGTTAAATAATAACTTCGTTGTGAATTCCCAGTTAAGGGTTAAGCAAGTAACTGTATGTTTATCTAACTACGAAGCTAGTTAAGTAACTGTTGAAGATCTATACTGCATATTTATTCTTTGTTAAGGCTAAAGGTACAGTAATATCCCTCTTCTGCTTGCAGAAACCTGATTCTGCGGCACCCCATAGCTGTTTCGGGTGAGACTGCAACATGTTCATAGGTTTTTGCTGAAAGGGCCAACACTGTGGGTCTTTTGTTGGTGCGAAGATAAAAGGTATAAAACCCGGGTCTGCCCATAGCCCAACAATACATAACAATGTATCTGTATTTCCATCATAAATTTAATATTACATTGGCAATATCGATGTATACCTGCTTCCTTGACTCGGGTCTACAAACATCTACGGAGATGGAGGTGCCCCTGAGAGAACCTTGCATAAAAAACATACTAAAAGTTACATAAGGAAACATGAAAAGTAGATAATTTCAATTATATGCTAACAAAAATTCCTATAGATGTTAAAGTAATTAATAAAAGGGTGGTTAAATTGTTGTACCACAACCATACTAAGATTGTTTGTATCTACACAATTCAAATTGTAATCAATAAGGAGTTCTTCGCCAACATCTATTGATTTAATTGCACATACAAAGACACAGTTTCCTTTAGATGACTCGAATATGTAGTTGGGTTTCTTTAATGTAGACCCTGGTTGTGTATTGTTTATAAACCCCGCAATATTACCGATTGTTTTTGGCCTTTCGTCCATGTACATCATTGCTCTTTTATTTTGAGCTTTGTCTTTCAGTTGTATATAATTTGATGATAACCCATATCTACGCATACTTCATTGTATATTGAACCAGGCGCATCCAATCACTGTAGTTGTAACAGGGTCCAACATACTCCATCAATTCTGTACATCTACCATATCCAACCTTTATGCCATCCATGCAAAACAACCCCAATCCATGCAATGAGGACGGTGCAATTCTATATATCCTCTCATTCACACAAAAGTCAGTGTTTACTTTAGGAATATCGCTAGGAACCCATTTTTTCACTAGGTGTTGGTACCTTAAGGGTACGCCGATGTCTCCCACTATCTCATCATCATAGGAACATGACCCCCCTCCTTGGAGAAAAAAATTCATGCATTTGTCGAATTTTCTTTTGATATTCTGACATCTAGTTGATCTAGCCCATGTAGACCTAATGGATGTCTCACTTTCCTATAGCCTTCCCAAACTCCCTTCGCTGGAGGAAGACAGGTCTGATAAATACCTGTTTGGTTCTACCCGCACCATGGCCAAAAAAACGTTTGGCATAAGCATAGCAAAATACCAGCAAAAAAACGTGGAAAGACTTATAAGAAAAAAAACTTGGAAATTCTTGTAATCCAAAAACTTGTTAAAGAAAAAGCTTGTCAAGAATGAGTTTGGTTAATAGGTGTGGGCATTTGGTAGCCCTAAAAATTCCAATTTATGCCCCTCTTTTAGTTACATACAAGTCTCCATTCTATCTTATCGCTTGCATTTCCTTTTGCTAACATGAATTGGGTAGGCTTCATAAGCTTCATATGTATGCTTGTGGCCATTGTACTTTAGCCTTTCAATGTTGTCAAGCTTGAGATGATATGTTATGCATATGCATCACATATAACACTACAATTTATGCCAATATATGTCGATACAAAACCTGGAGGTTCTCCTTTAATGGACTATCTCCTTCAAAGAACATCTCCTTTAAGTGGTTTTTAGTTTTCCCATGAATGATTTTGTGATGTTGTAGATGATTATCCATTTTACCTAATATGTTTTATGATCTTTTCCATGTTTTCTAGGGTGCACATACTTGTTGTTTATGGCTTCTTTTGTGTGAAAGTTGAACTACCTAAAAGGGCAAAGATATCATCTAGGACCCTTTAGGACCCTTTAAGAGTCATAATAACAACTATTGTTATAGGATTTTATTCTCCAAATGAAACACCAAAACCATACTTATTGGTTAATATTTTTGTAGGGCTGTTTTTCTGATCTCTCCCATAATTTATGATACTAATGGGATTGTATGCAAAAATTTATGTATGCCCTAAGAATTATTATGTATTCCCTTCTTTTAGTTACATAAAATTCTCCATTCTCACTTATTGCTTGCATTTCCTTTTCCTAACATTGCCTTTTCCTTTTACTGGCCTACCCCCTTTTCAACAATAATAGTTGTAGATTTAATCGAGTGTTTTTCGACTGAGGTGGTTGAGTCAACCAATTTGACCCCCAATCGAGCTGACTTGGCCTTTGAAATGATTGGAGTGACAAGTTTGGTAACGAACCAAGCAAATAAGGGTATGAATGAATGCATCGGTAACAAAATAGTCAATTCGTCCCAATCCGTACTAAATTGACCAAGTGAATGTGGGAATGGACAGGTTAGACACATGACACTTCAATTCAAAAAAAAAAAACCTAGAAATATAAACATCTAGACTCTAAACCTACTTCATTGTCGATTCAATTAGCTTTGTAGGATTCCTATACATCATAACACTATTTGGAGTAAAACACAACTTGATTTGTAGGCCCTAGATACCACCCATGTGCACAATAGTCAATCTATAAAGCAACCCCCAAATACAAAAATGTTCTTCACAAAATAGGGCATGAACCATGTGAACAACCTTCCAAGTGGACCAGCTCAATGAGTAACCTCCAAGCATGTAATATCTCTCATGAAATGGTGTATAAAATAGTGTAAGCGTGCTTCAAATGATCACTTTCTCCTTTGGTAGGGCTGAACACTACCCTTATGCATGTGTCTCCAAGGGTGAATGTTCCTCAAATAATGAGGGAAGGCCTTCCTCTAACAATAAACCAGTACACCAAGGTGAATTGGCCCTATTTAGGGATTCCAGAACAAACTTGGTATTTTCAATGTCACACTAGGAGCAGTGTTGGGTAGTCCTATGGGCATAAACAACTCTAGAATCAAGTATGAGCATCAAAGGGACAAATCTGAGCACTTTACAGTAATGGAAAAATAATGATGTTGAGTTCTTGGAGATCCTGTAGAGTGGATGTTTTAACCTCTATGATACTATGAAGTGCATAAGCCATCACTTCAGAGGCATATTTCCCAGTGGTAACCTACAACAATCATATATATATATATATCTAATCCATGGTGGTGACGAGCGTACATTTCCAGATCTACTACTTGGCACGTTCAGGAATGAAAAGAATGTTTTAAATACATTTATATCAGTCTGTAATATTTGCTGATTCTAAAGCTAACCAACTGTCTAAACCACAAAGGTCATCTTATCGTGTTAATTGTAAGAGGGACAAAAAAATCAGACACGGTGAAAATTGACATAAAATGTTCAAATAAAAAATAGAGGACATCAAAATACCTTGGAATATAATAGACCACCTTGGTTTGGACACTAATGGAAATGCGTGTATGAGTTTGAGCCAACATTTACATCCACTCTATAGGATCTCCAGAGATGTAACATCATTATTTTTCCATTACTATAAAGGAGATGTACTAGAAAATTTGCTTGTACTTGTTGATTTTACTGTTTAGTTGAACCTAAATGAGAAATAAAGAGGAGCACTAAGCAAGCTACAACACTTTTCGTGTGCATCAATGTGCACGTGCATCAAAGTGTTGTAGCTTGCTTAGTCTCCTCTCTGTTTCATTCAACTTATCTGTGAAATCAACAAGTCCTCACAAATATTCTAGTATAATTCCTTTACAGTAATGGACAAATAATGATGTTGAGTTCTTGGAGATCCTGTAGAATGGATGTTTTAACCTCTGTGCTACTCGGAAGTGCATAAGTCAGCACTTTAGAGGCATATTTCCATGTGGTAACCTACAACAATCATATATATATATCTAATCCATGGTGGTGAAGAGAGGAAATTTCTAGATCTGCTACTTGGCATGTTCAGGAATGAAAAGAATGTTTTAAATACATTTATATCAGTTTGTAATATTTGCTGATTCTAAAGCTGATGATGAAGAACAAAATTGGTATTTTCAATGTCACACTAGGAGTAATGTTAGGCAGTCCTATGGGCATAAAAAACTCTAGAATCAAGTATGAGCATCAAAGGGACAAATCTGAGCACTTTGGGAGCATTTTGAAGGTCACAACAAACAATAAAACATCACAAATCAGCTATAATTAGGCCAACTTTCAGATCTGGGCACATTGCAGAAATTAAAGATGATGATCAATGGCAATAGGAAACGGTCTTTGCAATTCTGGCTGTGAAAATGAGAAATTTGTGGGTGAAAGCAACCCTAAAATCTCATTCATATGCCTTATAGCAGCATCCACATGAATTCTGGGCACAAACAAACCTGTTTGGAAGTAAAAAAGGGTATGAAGCAACCCTATTTCACCATCTTTGGAACCCTTGTGCACTTATCCATTACCGAACAGGCGTACCTCTAAATCTGGGCCAAATTGGAGGGTTAAAAGGCAGTTTTGGGCATGAATAGCCCTATGAAAAGTGACGAGCAATGGAAAAAAAGGCTTTGAGAAACCCATTGAATATGCTAATGCTTGGATTACCAACATGAGGGAAATCCATTGAATATGCTAATGTTTGGACTATAATAGACCACCTTGGTTGGACACTAATGCAAACCCGTGTATGAGTTTGAGCCAACATTTACATCCACTCTACAGGATCTCCAGAGACACAGTGAAAATTGACATAAAATGTTTAAATAAAAAAATAGAGGACATCAAAATACCTAGTACTTGCTTCAAAACCCAAATCATAAACCATAAGATTCATGATTGTCCATTAATGGCAAAGTATTACCTAACCCAATTTCCAGTCAACTAAGCACCTCATGGTCGAAACATGATATTGCAGCAGTCTGCATACACCCTTCACTTGAATGATGTTAGGATTGCCAAGAACTCACCTCATTCAAGCTAACGATGTATGCAGACTGCTCCAGACATTATATCTCTACTCATTCGATTTACTACAAAGTGTTGTAGCTTGCTTAGTGCTCCTTAGGATAAATGATCAAATTTGAAGGGTGAGTCTTAATTTCAATTGGAAGGGAATTTATTCTCTGAGCCCTTCAGAGATGAAGGGAAATATAAATAATTGTACTTTAATGGACAAGTATAAATTAACCAAACCCTTTCACACAAAAAATGCAAAAACCAAATATTGTTCTTTCAACGCTTGTTGTGAAAGCATGCATGTATGTGATGGAGGGGCCTAAGTCAATTGAATCCCTGCAATTCATTGCATGTTTGAGTCTAACGATCCATGGTTTATATTGAACCAAAATACCAAAAGAAGTTTATTAATGGTTGATTTCAAAAAGTTATAGGTGTGAGTAGTTAAGTGCTTGTGGCTCTAAAATTTGTTGTGTTTTGTACTAGTCCATGATTCAATGAATCCATAGTCACGGGTAGGAATTTAAATTATTTAATGAAAAAGATTAATGTGTATAACCTCTATGTTGAGACAGTTTTCCATGCTGATGCTTTCCACTACCCTCTTTATTGTCTTACCAAAAGGCATGATAATCAGGAAGAAGACCTAAAATTATGGACTTCACCTTCAATGAATGCCTTGCAATCATATTGGTAATAACTATTTTGGTAGCGCTGAGGAAAAATGTCATGAGAAACCACAAATGTTTGGAAGGATGGAGGGAGATAACATCATGATCATGCAACTCATCAAACTGAAGACTATTCTTGAGCCAACAATTGTTTTTCTAATTTTATTAATAACCATTGTTTCTCCATATCTTGTTCCCATTGACACATCTCTATAGCAATGCATAAATCAATTTCTGCACAATTTGTGATCCTAGCTACATCTTGAGATATTTATATGAATGGGTAATTTCAAATGTTGCTCTTCTTTTGAAATGTTGATATAAATTATACCCTTATTTATTGGAAGGGTGAAATTCAAATTTTAATTTTTTTTAAAGGGAAATTTTAACTTTACACTTCTGGGAAGGGATAGAACCCTTTGGAAGGGTTGTGAAGAATTCAATTTTGAACGTTGCTTAGGATGCTAAATGTCAACCTTAGGATGCCAATCTCCACTATTTTTGGACCCATAAGAGTGATGGAATATCAATTGATATTAGTGATCAAGTAAATTTTTTTTTCTAGGGGAAAATACCAGTTCCTTGTTATTTCATTGAAATCAACGGTAAATTAGTTACAAATTCAGATATTGCTGAGCACATGGAATAGATACAGCTATGTTCATCATTAGCAGACATATGAAAATTGATAAGATTCATGGGAATATTGGACAAACCTTCAAAGGTAACACCTATAATCTAGGAATCTTGACTACATCCACATCACTAACCTTCAACAGATAGAGAATTCAAGTCTAATACTGAAGTAGCTAATCCAAAGAAGCAATAAACAAGAGAGATCAGTAATATGAGGGGATCATCCACCTCAATCATACAAAGGATGTCAATAGCAACACCACATAAAATACTCAAGTGCTAAGGGATAGAAAAGCTGGAAAGTGCCCTGATCAGTACATTCACCAGTAGTGAATTCAGTAAACTGAAAATGGCCTGAGGCCAAGGTTAATTCTTCTTTGGATAAGCTATCAACCTTAGTATTATGTTCTCTAAATATGTGAACTACTTTTAGCTGGATGAAGTAAGGTTAACATGATCGAGCTTAAGTTGTTCCCTGATAGTGATCAAGTAACTAGCAAGTATTGGATGCATACACTAGAAAATATGTGCTATAAACCTCAATACATCCCTAAACTAAGACTGCCATTGAGAGAAGGTACACATACCAATAATATTAATATTAATAGTACGTCGAGATAGGTGAGGCATGCAAGCAATGCATGTAGCGGAAGATGTAGGTACAATAATCAAAATAGTTTATTTAGTCAAACTTATTACCTTTATTTTTTGCGTTGACTTAGCCACTTTCAATTCACTAACTCTAAAATAGGTAATAAGTGTTGGCTAATAATGGGGACGACTAATGGTATTATGTTTCATGGGGTTGCAACAACGCAAACTTGTGAGGCATAATACCATGAGCCGTCACCATTGCTTGGCTAAACACTTGTTATATTTTGTGAGATATAGTTCATGTGGACAGAGTTCTTGAACTCTGTGCTCATGGACAGTTGCTTTCTAATATAAGGTTTCTATAATAAAACACCTTAAAGAAGAAATCCATAACATTTAGCAGAATTCTGGCAAACCCCTGTTGTCGCTACAATTTGGAAAATACTGGGTTAGGTTCGAGTTTCTTTCTAACCTAGGGATTTTATAATGATCTTCAATGATCTTCTCTAAACCTCCCTTAAGCATCGCATTTGGGTAGAGTCGACTTAATAGCTTATTTGGGAACCAGTTGCTGAGATAACTCACATAAAAACAATCAAACCAATTTGAATGCGAACCAAAATGTGATGCGTTCGTCCACTAATTGTAACGCTCAGACTGGCCAGACTTCAGAATCCATATCAGCCAATATGGGTCAAATGCGGGTTAGCTGAAATTGTCAAATTGGGTCTGTCATTAGCTGATCAATGTAAATTCATGCACAATGAAGAAAACCCATGTTTGAAAGCTGAAAAGGACGGATTGAAGTTGGTGAAGAAGAAAACAGTATAGGCAGAGACGCTTTGGGTTGTTAGTTATGAAAGAACCCATTCTCCTATTATATTACCTCATCCAAAGAATCCGAATTAGATGGTCCATATTGTTGAGATTCTGATGAGGAATATTTTGTAGGAAAACCCTTGTTTGATGATGAGATGGAAAATGCATGCATTTCTCCATTTCATGAAGAGTTGGATGTTATATTTGAAATCAATAATCATAGTTTTGGGGACCCCATATATGATTCATCTAGTGAGGCATCTAACGAGGAACCTAAATATTTGGAACCTATAGAGCAACCAAGCATCCACTCTACAGGATCTCTAGGAACTAACATCATTATATCTATACTCATTTGATTTCCTACAAAGCGTTGTAGCTTGCTTAGTGCTCCTCTGTGTTTTTCATTTAGGTTCAACTTAACAATGAAATCAATAAGTCAAGGAAAATATTTCTAGTACATCTCCTTGGTCTATTATAGTCCAAGCATTAGCATATTCAATGGCTTTCCCTCATGTTAGTAATCCATGTGTTTCCCCTGTCCAGTGGACAACCCCCCTGTTGTATATGCTATCCATTTGATTTGATGCATAGCTCGGATACATATAGACATGGATGATCTAAAGGACACGAAGAAAAATCCAATCATCCATAAACCGAGTTAGATTAATTTTGGAAACCAAGTGGTTAATCGAGTTCATTTCAACATTGACAAACCCTTTATAATCATATAGGGGTGGGGAATTCATCTCATTCAAGTCATATTTCTAATTGTTGTAACCAAATCTTGGTGCATAATAAAGAGTGGGAACTATTTTTGAAGGTAAACCACTGCTCTATTTGGGTCGAGTATTCACATAGAACTACTCCCTACTCCCTTGCAGCCCCAATGATGGGTGGACTACAGTGAGCCAAGGGAAAATATTAGTTCCTTGTTATTTCACTAAAATAAAAGGTAACTTAGTTACAACTTCAGCTATTGCTGAGCACATGGAATAGATACAACTATGTTCTTCATCAACAGACATATGACAATTGATCAGCTTCACAGGAATACTGGACAAACCTTCAAAGGTAACATCTATAATCTAGGAATCTTGACTACATCCACATCACTAACCTTCAACAGACAGATAATTCAAGTCTAATACTGAAGTAGCTAATCCAAAGAAGCAATAAACAAGAGAGATCAGTAATATGAGGGGATCATCCACCTCAATCGTCCAAAGGATGTCAATAGCAACATCACATAAAAGACTCAAGTGCTAAGGGCTAGAAAAGCTGGAAAGTGCCCTGATCAGTACATTCACCATCAGTGAATTTAGTAAACTGAAAATGGCCTTAGGCCAAGGTTAATGCTTCTTTGGATAAGCTATCAGCCTTAGTATTGTGTTCTCTAAATATGTGAACTACTTTTAGCTGGATGAAGTAAGGTTAATATGATAGAGCTGAAGTTGTTCCCTGATAGTGATCAAGTAACTAGCAAGTATTGGATGCATTCACTAGCATGATGAGGAATATTTTGTAGGCAAACCCTTGTTTGATGATGAGATGGAAAATGCATGCATTTATCCATTTCATGAAGAGTTGGATGTTATATTTGAAATCAATAATCATAGTTTTGGAGGCGCCATATATGATTCATCTAGTGAAGCATCTAATGAGGAACCTAAATATTTGGAACCTATAGAGAAAACAAGCATCCACTCTACAGGATCTCCAGGAACTAACATCATTATATCTATACTCATTCGATTTCCTACAAAGTGTTGTAGCTTGCTTAGTGCTCCTCTATGTTTGTCATTTAGGTTCAAATTAGCAATGAAATCAACAACTCAAGGCAAATATTTCTAGTACATATCCTTGGTCTATTATAGTCAAAGCATTAGCATATTCAATGGCTTTCCCTCATGTTGGTAATCCATGTGTTTCCCCTGTCTAGTTTGGAATACACAACAAACATCACAGAGATGTTATGAGACTTTGTTAGTGATCTATGGCTTGGAGCCAGATGTTTGCTCTTTTTTTTGGACAGTATTGATTTCTATGTTTGTGAGTTGTTGGATATGACATTTGGATGATATTTCCGTTACTATTCTGCTGATTATATGGGCTATTTTAGCTTGCCGTTCTCACTGAATGAACTTGGTACCATGAAATTGTTCTCTGTTTCTATATTTGTGGATAGATGGGGTGATTTATCATCTGATGAATGGGTTTGGGTAGTGTTTATAGACTTGTTTTGTACAGGATCTGAACTATGGTTACAAATATGCATTGCATATCTACAAAATTTAATTTTGTCTCTCTACGGATGAAATAAAATTATGCTTTTTTTCTTTGAAAAAAAAAAGCAAACATCACAACACTATATGAGACATACATTTCAATGAAATTTCCCCTGAAGAAGCAGGATTATGAGCATGTTGTTTACTTACTTATGAGCATATTGATCGAGCCATGTTCTAAGACAACACCCATTAACTAACTCTTCTAAGTCCAGAAGTCCAGGGTCCAAGTCCGCATGTTAAGGAACTCAATGACCAATAGGGGTGCTGATGGTAAACCCCAACCCTGGTTATTGGAAAACGGGTTTATGAGTTTGAGGTGCCATAGTAGCTTGCCAAAGTGAGTGGTTGATGGTATCAAATTATATATCATAGGGTCCCCTCCCCCTTAAGGAAAGTCAATATTGGACTGCTACTTTTTTAGATTGACAGAAACGAGCAAACATCACAGCATGCACAGAAAACCCTTGTCACATCATGCTTGAGAAAAGGAGGTCATGATGCTTACCCTTTGAGCCATGAGCTCCAAATCCAAACTGTGAACTCCAAAATGTGAACTGTGTGCTCCAAATTTGAACTGTCAGTTCCAATTCTCAACCGTGAGCTCCAATTATCAACTGTGAGCTTCAATTATGAATCTGAGCTCCAATTATCAACCGTGAGCTCTAATTCTGAACCATGAGCTCCACTAGACCTACTCCCAAATTCACAAAAACCTCCAAATTGAACTGTCCAAAATGAGTCGCGACAATGTCCAAATACACTATTCATTTTTTATTATATATTATTATATATTATATGTATTTTATTTTTATTATATATTATTTTATATTATATGTATTTTATTTTTATTATATGTTATTTTATATTATTATATGTTGATGATGATGTTGATGTTGACGATGACAATGATGATGAGGTCGATTATCATCACCAAGAGGATGACGATGATAATGATGACGATGATGATGAAGATGATGAAGATGATGTTGATGATGATGGTGATGATTATGATGTTGATGAAGACGATGACAATGATGATGTCGATGATGACAATGATGATGATGATGATGTTGATGATGATGATGGTGGTTATGATGCTAATGAAAACAATGATTATGATTATGACGATGATGATGATCTTGATGATGATGATGATGATCATCATCATCATGAGGATGGCGGTGATGATGAAGATGATGACGATGTTGATCGTGACGACGATGATGATGATGACGACGATGATGAAGATGATGATGATGGTGATGATGGTGATGATGATGACAATGATGATGAAGATGATGATGATGGTGATGATGCTGATGATGATGACGATGATCATGAGGATAACGATGATGATGATGACAATCATGATGAAGATGATGATGACGGTGATGATGATGTTGATGATGAGTATCATCATCATGAGGAAGACAATGATGATGATGACAATGATGACGAAGATGATGCGCATGTTGATGATGATCATGAAGACAACGATGATGAAGATGACGATGATGACGCTTGCCTTATGATGATGACAATGAAGATGATGATGATGACGACGACGATGAAGATGATGATGTGTGATGATGACGACGATGATGAAGATGATGATGTGTGATGATGACGACGATGATGATGAAGACCATGATGATGATGACAATGAATATGATGATGATGAAGATGTTGATAATGATGAAGATGTTGATGATGATGATGATGATTATAATGTTGTTGTCGATGATGAAAATGATGATGATGATGTTGATGACGACGATGATGACGACGATGATGATCATGATGATGATGACGATGATGAAGATTATG
>LPNX010455523.1:118698-178698 GCA_001517045.1 Pseudotsuga menziesii | reverse complement strand
TGCTGAAATAGTGCACAAAAGAAAAATATAAATTATTATACAGAGAATTAAAGAAACACTAAGCACATGCAAGTAATCGCTAGTTACCTCATGTATTTAACAATATTATATATAATTTGTTTGACATTGTTGTTGAAGTTGTCGGGGAGAGAGAGAGGTAGAACATACTGTATCAATATACAAACCCCACCATTTATTAAACAAAGAGTATATAAACAAGACAAAATTATATGGACATAACAATAATAATTACCTTGATGAAGACATGCCAATCATGTGTTTTGACCCCCACAAAATCACCTTTTTTAGTTATGATATTCTTCAAGTTTGCACAAAATTCAGTGGGAAATTTAATTTTCTGCATTACATCTTTGACAACATTGCTTTGTTGCTCCGTAAACATCCATGGAATTGAGTTTATATTAACTTGTTCTCCATTGGTATGAAATTGGATGACGTCTTTCATTGCATGGTTTCTTTATTGAATGTCTTTGCACACTTTCACAAATTTATCTTTCTCCCTCCTTATCTCTAGTAGTCGGCATAAGGTTTCATTAACATTCTTTCCAATATGCATTGTATCAAACAAAAAAGCAATTTGTAGGTGCTCATAGTAGGGAAACCTGCTGAATTGAATAGGATAACTTTTCATTCCTCATGGATAAGCATTAATGCCTTCATGATCACGATGGAAATCATGAATATTAGTTTATAATTAATAAATTACATCATAAATCAAATATGGCCACTACAACAAACAACCCACAATAAAAATTAAAATACATAACAATTCATATACGATGATCCATACGTACCATGATGACGATTTCTATTGTATTGCATCTTCCAAAGGTGAGGTGTCATTCTCCATGGTTTTAATGCAGTCTCCTACTTCCCATTGAAAATATTTCTTTCAATTGTTCTATACCTGTGATTCTTAGAGAGGAAATTCCTATACTCATCAAACAACTCCTTTCTTAAGCTTTCTGAACGATGAGATTTTATCTTAGGACCACAAAATGGACATGCAAATTTACCCTTTGTCTGACGACCTACAATATTTAGATATGGAATATCTATGTCAAATATATTCATATATAAAATATTCTAACTACTCGATATCATTAACTGCAATTAAATTGGAACTTAAAATTACAAACCATAAAATGATGTTAACCGAGGGGCATTGTGTATTGTCCATACAACCATTGCATGGAATTGAAATTTCCTTTGTCGTATTGTTCTAGATATGTCATACATAGTTATACCATTCCATAACTTCAGTAGCTCATCTATAAAAGGTTTGATGTATACATTCATATCTTTGACTTGGAGCTTACCTGATTCATAATTTGAAGTACATATAAAATATATCATTATGAGAACCGTTAAGATATATAAACCATGCAAAAGAGTAAAATAATAGATATACATATGAAATTAAGATACATATTACGACAAATGAGATGCCACAACTACATTATAAATAAGATAGTTTTCATCAAAAACACCTGGAATAATCATCGACAACATTATGTGCTCCTTCTTTATTGACAAGCATGGAGGAATGTTGTTGTTGATAACAAAAATAGGCTACACCGTGTAAATGGATTTCATTTGTGCAAATGGATTAACACCATCTGCTGCCAAATAAATCCTAAGATTACGTGGTTCTTCTTTAAAGTGAGGCCACTTTTCCTCCATATCTCTAAAATCAGTTCCATCTGCAGGAATTCAGATAACATCATCTTGACTTCTGTTCCTGGCATGGTAATCCATAAATTGCACTATGTTTTGTACCTGAACAGTCATTGCAAACATGGAATGATGGGAATATAACAAAGAACCTTCCGAGGCACCTTTTTTGTTACTTTATCTGTACGATATCTACTTACATGACATTTCGGACATTCTGTTGCAAATTCATTCTGATTATAATATATAACATGGTCATCGGGGAATGCATGAATTGCTTCATAATGCATTCCAATCTCTTTCATGAAGGAAGATAAATATCAATATGTGCAAGGAAAAATATTTGATGGTGGTAACAAAAATTCAGCTATCAAGCTACAAAAAAAAAAAAATATTAATGTAATAAATAAATAATATTAATGAAACATGCTTCATCCATACGATGATCAATAATGAGTTAACAATACAATTATTAGAGGAATACAAATAAAATTTATCACGATCCTATATATGTAATGGATTATTTTAGATACCTTAGCATCCGTGTGATTGCAATGTTTGAAAGACCATTCATAACCTTCAAGTTCATTATCAACAATATAATAGAGAGAAGTTTTGTTTTGGAGCCTTCATAAAGGGGTTCATATGCCTTATCAAGAAGAGGTATATCGTGAACATCATCAAATTCATCATCATTTTCATTATCAACATCATTGTCATCATCCATTCTAACGTTAAATGAATCATGGATCAATGTATTTGTACCATCATCTTCAATTACATCATCAACATGATCATCTTGTTCAATATGATCATTCACTTGTTCTCCATTAAACATACGCGCTCCATGATCTTGATCCTGAACTTGTTCTGAAAGCACTTCCTTTGGACAACATGCTGTAGGGTGTCTTTCCTTTAATATAAATACATGGAAACATCAATAGATATACATTAATATATGAAAAAAAATACATACAATTACAAAAAAAAATGAATATAATAAACTTTATAATTCTAAGCCTACAAATGGATGATATTTGTTCCCCCCCTCAGCATGTCCATGTTCCCTACAATGTTTTGTGGCTGTTGAGATCAATATTCTTCTCCTCTTAAATCCCTTGCATTGGGTACATGGACAATAACATTTTCCATCACCCCTTCATTTCGCTGCATCCCATAGTCTAGCAAGCAATTATCGGTTGTCTTCATTTGGATTCAAAATATTTAATCTATTTGACATTTTGTCACAAACTTCGTTAATGAATATAACCGGTTGTCTTAAAAAATCAAGTTCCACACATCTAAATTTTTTCAAACGGAGAGAAGTTGAAGAATAAAAAATTCTCTGCAAAATGTCTATCGATGAAAAATAAATTTTCCCACAACCGCCCGTTGAAGAATAAAACAATTCCTGAAAACATCCATCAAGGAACAAATAATTTTCACAAATCGTCCGTCGCTTCAACAACAAAAATGTCAAAATGTTTAAAACAATTTATATTTATAATGGACATGCGTCGGATATTCGACACCTTGAACATAGTTACCGTTGAAAATATGGGACCATAAATTTAAAATCATGTAAACCTTACAATTAAAAAAAATAAAAACTACACAGAGCATTGGTTATCCGACACACTGGCATCGAATATCCGACACCCAAATGTCAGAGATCTGACATTGGAGGGTCGGATCTCCTACTCCAGTGTGTCAGATATCTGATGCCAGCATGTCGGATAACCGACGCCAATGTGTTGGATATTCGGCGAATATATAAATATTTTTTTATCAACATTCTTTTCAATGATTGCTATCCGACACATCCGTGCGAAATGTCGGATGATGTCAGATTTCGGGTTCAAGTCCTGTTGTGTAATATCGAAGCCTGTTGACCAATTACTTATTGAACCCTATCGACTCGTTATCGAACCAAACAATGCATACAACATTTTTTATGTGAAAAGAGTATCTCTAGGCATGATGAGGGTCAATGACATAATTCCAATGCTAAAACCACATTATTAGAGGGCTTGACAATATTATTTTCACATGATAAAATAAAAGAAACCATAAATAACTCAAATGTTTCTACACCAATCCACAAGTCTAAAAATTGATTCCTTGAGATGGTACATTACTCCTCATGCCCTATAGACACTACAATGCTACTATATTTCTGCAATAAAAAGAAATGGTGGGGATTGCGACCAATGATTTAAAATATCTTAACCTTTTCTAATGGTATATATATGAAACATGGGGAAACGATTTCACATATGGCCTTCTATATCATAGATCATATACCACACAAAATCCTTAGAGGAATTTTTATTCCTTCTTTCCATATCTTTAGTAAATAGTTGACGAAATAGGCCATAAAAATCACATAGGAACCCATGTTTCTTTTTTAGGGAATAGGTGATCCTTGATGCACATTGAATTACATCACATAAGGACCAATACCATTTTCTATTTTCTTTTCCTCCATCATATAACAATTAAAGTCATAGGGAGGATTCATTTGAATATTCCAACATTCTTGTTTGAAAATTCTACGCAAACACAAAACCAAGATGTATTAACTATTGCACCACTAGAGCTTGTACTACTACTTCACTTATTGACTTGGACAATGTTATAGAGAAATTTTGATTAATCATGGTAATGAAACTCACACTATTTAGAGACACAATAGAAAGTGTACTTTGACTACTAATCACACACACACATACACACCAGTTTTATGCACAACAATGATCACTAGATGCTAATAAATAATAATATGCATAGGGGCTATGTTGTAGGATGGATCGAAAAAACTGTCATTCAATTCTACCTCCTTCTCAGTTCCATAGTTATTTTCAAGTTTATAATACTAGAACAACATGTACTTGAACTATTCTTGCTGAATATATTCTTCCATATCTTTGGAAAACTCTTCCAAGTTGGTGGTTCTCCCAACATCTACATGTTTATAGTCGAATTATATGAATCCCCTGTGGCACAATGCATTTTCCATCTCAGAAAATTGTAGGTTCCCTCAATCTACACTAATTCCTTAATTCCTTGCATTAACACAATTTATTTTCTTCCTTTTGTTTGGGGTTGAGATATAGAACTTGGACTAGTGGCCCAAGAACTATAATTGGATGGAAACAAAATATCACATGGAAAAATATTTGTAAATATTGGTGGAAATATAAACAACCAACTATGATTTGAAATTTGTGTCTTCTCTCGTTTGGAAGAGACAAGTCTCCCTATAAAAGTTTTCAAGATATGCTCGCCAGTTTGATGACATGGCAAATGCTTGTTCTTTCATATTAAAGGATCTAGTTTCACTCTCTTTAAATGCATCTCATATTTTGTTACTAAACAACAATGGTCAAAGACATTTTTTCTCTTAGGAGAGATAGTCTTCCCACTTTGTATTTGATATTAAGAGGGCCTATGCCTTCCCTAAAAATGTCAATCTTGGGGGAAATCTGGACATCTAACTCTGATTTAAAAGTTGTTTCTTCTCTAAATAGGAATCGATAAGTTTCCTCTTAAAAAGTGGGAAGATATATTTTCCTTATTAACGATAGTCTTCTTAGTTTAATGACATCCTAAATGCTTTTTACTACCAATCAAAGGATCTAATTGTCTTCATAGATATCTATTTTCAATGAAGGGAAGAAAAGAGTATCAAGTCAATTAGGTCAAATTTGAAGGTAGCATTGATTGCATCAACCTTTGTATGGGGGTTAGAGAATAGTACCTCTCATGTTATTTATGGTAGAGAGAACTTAATGAATCATGTACAAAGTAATTCATGAGGTAATGTCACGTGCTTGAATTATTGCCAATTATAATGTCACGTGCTTGCATTATTTCCAACTATAATGTCACTAGTGCATATGATTTTTTATCAAGGTAGTTCTTGATTGTCTTAAGGTGGTGAGACACTTTGTGTTGGTTTATTAACCAAATGAGAGCTAGAAATATGTCAAAAAAAGAGTTTTGGGAGTTTTGAAATCCATTAATTTCTTTGTGGGAATTTAAATATGTTGAATTTTAGGGTTTTTGAACAAAAACTAAAAAATGTACTTTAATGAAAATTTAAACTAAAAAATAATATTGAAGTAAAAAGGTACATTAGTAGTAAAAGTCCAGCCAATAAAAAAAATATAATTTTCATCTATTTAAACTTTAACAGTCACTAAAGATCACTGTGTTAAAGTTAGTATTTTAAACATAAAAAATTATAACACCAGGCATACACAGTAAAATTACAACTGAAAAAAAATCACAACTTGATGAGTTGAACCTTCCTTATTCACAGATCTAAATTTAAGATCAAACCTTGCCTCTCGAAGGGAATTAATTAAAATAGAACAATTCTAGCCCTTGAGGGCATTGTCATACTGTTGGCAGGAAACACCCTTCGGAGCATTTTTTTGACACAAATAATTTGAAGATTGATAATATTAAAGTAATATTGATTCTTTTGTCTTAATAAAAAAACTCATCATTGATATCTTAGGAGTGCCCTAAGAATCTTTGATTCTTAAGACACTCCTGACAGAAACTTACTTGACTAATCGATTCAGACTGGTTGAACATTAGTAACCGCAAAATTTCAACTCTTATCTTAATTCTTCATTTCTATCAATCATTAGAAGGATTATAATTATATAAGATTAGTAGCTCCTATTTTTCCACTCATCACTCATGTTTGATTAAAATCAAATGAATGTATTAGTTATTCATTCAAACTATGTACTGCATGATGTGATAACTGTTATTTCTGATTCATGTGGAAAATTTGGTAAATCTTCACCACTTTTGAATTATTTATTTTATCTTAGTTGTCAAAAGTTTTAAGGTGAATTTAATGTGAATCTTCATGAACCCTAGTATACTATATGCTCATCACTTATTTCAAATTCATGTTTTTGAAATAGGTTGGTGTTATAGTTTGCGATGAAGGTCTAAAGTCACTTTCTATCTTTTGACATTGGTTTGGTCACATTATTAAATTATTCTCTAATCAGTTTTGACCTTTACCCTAAGATATTAATTATATGCTAAGGTGATTATATTTTTGTGATTGAATTCGATAAATGAATAATTAAGGTTTTGGAAAGGATTAAGTCATGTGTTTAAAAATGATGAATCAACCTCATTTATTACCACGTTATGAAATCACAATGAATGATAGAGTAATGGTGGAATTAAGGTTTTGGTAGTCGTGTCATCCGACGATTGCTATATGTCAATCCTGAATCATGAAAACATCACTTGCCATAACTCCCCTGTGTGATCATCCTACGGCTCATTATGCTTTGGTACGTTGTCTTCGAAACCTCTTGTTTCTGCCAATTCACGATATGATGGAATTACAGGAAGGTTTTCAGGGTTTTAATAAAATAGGGTATTTTGGAGTATTGTTGATAATGCCTATACTGTTAATGAATCGATTGCATCTTGTAATCTATGTTTAAAAAACCATAGAGGTTTGTGTATCCGTTTCCATGGCTCCAATGTCTAGGTTCGAACTTATTGGTGACGAATACATGTATGCTGCTCCTGGGTGTTGAGAGATCATGTCGAGGTATGGATGGTTGGAGTTCCTTCAAAAATTTTCTGGTTTTAATATGGCCATTTCTAAGGCATTCGCAGAGTCTTTTGATGGGGTTCGTGCATAGGTGGGAGATGTTGAGATTAAGCTGTCTGAGAAGTTCATTTCTCAAGCTATTTGCTTGCCACAAACTGGTGAGAAGTGGTATAAAGGAAAACATATTAAGAATGACCAGTGGAAAGGGTTTCTTACCCCTGCTCATCGTCAAACTAAATTCAAATCCGGCTTCCCATTCCTGTTATTAATGAATAAGTGGAGGGCTCTTCTGGAGCTAATCATCAGGTATGTAACTTGTGAGGGTAGGCTATCTCAGACGCAATTTTATCACCTTCGGATGCTGTTGATATTTAAGGGTTACCCTGTCAATATGCCCTTTTTCTTTTTGAACAGTTTGCATAAAATGGCAACCAATTATCAGTCTAATGTTGGTGATAAAAATAGGATTTTATTCCACCATGGGTTAATTAAGATTCTTGTGTCCAGTTAGTTGGAAGAACTAGGTCAGACCTGGGATTCTTTCCTTGTAAGAAATGGGTTTGGGGTTAACAAGGAATGGCCCAAATAGAGGCCTAGGGTTTGACGTAGGTGGGTAAACAATGAAGAGGCTGATCTTGAAGCCAAGGACTCTAGTTCTCAAGATGATTTGAAGGATGAAGGGTTTCAGCCTGATCAAACCCTAAGTCTGGACGATGTGAAAATTGAGGTGGAAACTAGTGTTGAAACTCCTGCAAATAATTTTCAAGGTTGAGGAAGGAAACCCTTAACTCCTTTAACCTGTCAAGACAAGAGTTCTTCTCATACACAGGTTAATATGAAGCAAACAAAGGCTGAAAATCAGACTAGCAGTGCTATGAGCAAACCGGCTATAAGAAGAACCACACACAGTATGACAACCGCTCTGCTTTCCAGGAGGAATTTGAGCATTGGGGATGTCTCAGTTATTGAGATGAGTGATTCTTTAGACCTTCGACTGAATCCAACTCCCATAGGCCCATCTATGTTAGATCTGAAATACGTCTCTATCTCTACAGACAAGGTGGTTGACAGTCAGCAAGTAAATCGTGAGGGTAGCCAAGAAATTGACAGAAAGCCTCACTTAATTGAAGAAGCCCAAGTAAAATTGAAAAGAGAGTCAAAAGACCAAAATGATCCAAATCCTCATGCCCAATTGATTTCTTCCCTGCAAACAGATTTAAAAGAAGCACAAGTTATTCAAACAATCGCCCTGGAAGAAATTAAAGCTTTAAAATCTGAATTAATCACCTGGGTTGAGAAATGGGATGTGTTAAGAGGGAAAAAGTTGAAATGAAAAGAAATGATGAAAAGGATTTTGTTAAATAATTAAAGATTGAAAATATAGAATAGGATTAACAGGACCATGGCTGTCAGGTTCAGGGCTAAATTGAATGAAGCTAGGAGAAGTGTACCCATTCGATTCTCAATTGAGTCAGCCTTAAAAACCTGATAGTTTGTTTTTCCAGTGACTTCTAATTTTTGTGTTTTGTATATTACATTATTCCTACAGAGGTTCTTCGATAGATTCTTACAGGTTAGTGATGTTTTGGGTTCATCAGTTTCGGTTCAGTTCATGGTCTAAATAATTAAATTGAGATATCTACAGAATTAAAATTCTGCAGATATCTCGCTCATGCTTAATTGATCATCATTAAATTTTGCTAAAACAACTTTTTGTTAATATGTATAGGTGTCAAAGAAACCATTGGGATAAAACCAGATGCTATCCCACCTTCATGTCTTTTGATTGTACATGGCTACTCAATGAAGAATGTTCAGGACTTACAACTGATTTGATGCTCAGTAATTACTTCGTTCCTATTTCTAAGCTTCTCTTAGCATGGATTACCCAGTATGGTGTTACTATGATTGGGAGAGTTTAACGTTGGAACTTCTCCAGTAAGTTAAAACTTTGGGCATATCTTTCTTTCCGGATGATTTTGTAACAACGTACCTATGAAGTTGGTCATCTTTACACCTTATTTGGATATGATTAGAATCTTTCCTAAGAAATATGATTTCTAGTTAGTCGGTTGTAGTCTTTTATTTTTCCTTTATAAGCAACTTCGAAACGGAAGCAAAGGGTTGGAATCCTGAAACTTGTGATGAACAAATATAATACAACACTTAATATTATTCTATTTTATTTGTGTTCCTTTAGAATTTTTTCTGAGGATTGCTATGTTTTACAGACATATTGAAGACATTAGCTAAGTCTATCAGTTATTATCATGTTGTCTTAATATTGTATTCCTGTGTTGAATTTCCTTTTCATATGTATATATCTTCATATTATATGTGAAAACTTTTGTTAATGGATTCTGAACAAAGTACTTAGTGTTGAAGTATGAATAATTAATTGTCATATAGAAAAGAAAATGGATTTCATCATGTTCCTTTTCTTCAGTTGATAATGATATGATTTCATACAAAGTACTAACTGTGTAAGGTGAACTTATTCATTTCAGCGTTAGTACTTGGGTGTAATTTCTTTTATGCTTCAATACTATGTTAAAATTTATTCCGATTATGAGTTTTGTTTCATTTTCAAATTGATTTATGATAAAATATTATTTTATTGTAAGTTGATTTAGATCTGTATCTGCTGAGAATAGGCTTTCCTAACATTGCAAGATCATATATCAAATTTTCAAATAAAACTTGTTATCTGATTATTAATTCAAGCTCCCATTTTTTGGGATAGTCATATTGCATCTTAGGTCATTATAGATAGAGATTATGAGCTACTATTATTTGCTGTTTTAGTTTAAGATATTTATTTAGCATTAGTTAGTCATTTTAATTAGATCTTTAGTTGATTCGAGTTCTATTTGATCAAATAGAACTTACCATATACATCCCAAGAGACTCTCTACCTTGAGAGCATATTTTACAGGCAGCAGGGCCTTTAACCTGTGAAAAATAGTTATACCAAACACATACAAGATTGCAGTAAGTCGAGTGTGTGGGATATTTTTCAGTAGTTGGCCATAATACCCTATAGGTTACATTTCCTAACCAACACATACCTAAGAGAGAGAGAGAGAGAGAGAGAGAGAGAGAGAGAGAGAGAGAGAGAGAGAAGTATAGTAGAAAGTACAATAGTCAATATCAACTCCAAAATAATAGATAGGACAATAAAAACAATGCCCAATAGTGGAGGGAAGCCTTGAAGAAAACCTTAGCAAGATAGGAACAATACAAACAAACCAAAATAGTCTAGTGGCATTGACATAATAGTCCACACATGCAACAATCCACTCAAACAAGCTACATACAGTCAACAACCCTTTCAAACAACACATACATAGGCATAGCCCCACTATAACAACCCATACATAATTGGCACCCCACTATAATAGTCCATACACAGGTGGAATCCCACTCTAACAATCCATACACAGGTGACAACCCTCTCTAAAAATTCATACACAGGTGGAAACCCTATCTAACAGTCCGTACACATGTGAGATCCCTATATCACAATCCATACATAGGTGGAAACCTTGTTTAACAGTCCATACACAAGTGGAAACCCTATTGAACAATCCATACCCAAGTGGAATCCCTCTCTAACAGTACATACACAAGTGGAATCCCTCTCTACATAAGTAGTGGTTTCCACAAACATAGACAAATAGGTAGTGGCTCTCTCTATAGTTCAAGCACAAGTAGTGGTGGCCTCAATACAAGTCAAAAAGAAAGAGTGGTACCTTTCAGTAGTCCAAGAAAAAACTAGGGCCAACATGTGAAGGAGAGAGAAGAGGTATTTATCCTACAAAAAGATAGCCCTAAGTAGTAGGTAAAGAACCAAGAGAGTGCCCAGACACAAGAAGTAATAAACCCTAGACACCATCCACACAAGGCTGGTGAAAACCCTAGACAGTCACACAAAAAATTAGAGTTGATTCATGACTTCAATATATGTCATAATAAAAGGTTAGGATAGATTTTATAGCCTCTCAATGGTATTCTAGAAGGTTCTCCATATAATACTTCATTGAATTAGGGATACTTTACAAAGGGTTAATATTTCAAAAAATTAGGGAGGGTTTCTAAATATAAAACACAAATTAATGTTAAGACATCACAACAACATTTAATTTACCACACTCAAAAGGGGGCTCAAAGGTCCTTATATACTTTAAATGTTGGTATTGTTTATAGGTTATGTTAGCACCGAAAATGAGCCCAAAGGTTGTGGAAGGCCCGCTCCCGGTTAACAGCAAAACCACTTTAGATTGTGCTTTCGACCCTGCGCAGTCAGAGAGGGATCTCTCGTTTGTCACCGTAATCTACTCTACATAATATTTTCAATCTCATGTGTCACCAAAGTCTACTCCGCATAGGATTTTCAATAGGCATGATCAGGGGGCCAGGATCCCGAATGGAATAGAGTGTGTAAGGGTGAGATGCAAGGTGGGATTATCGAGGTGGGAACCATTGGCAATGGAGTTGAGAACTTGCATAATAAAATATTGCAAGAGAAAAGGAAGGAATCAGGAAGCAAACAGAGGCAAGGTAGCCGTTGATCTCCCAATTAGGAGATTTTTAGCAGGCGGTTGGAGGACGAGAGAGAGAACAATCCATCGCGTGGAGCACCAATGAGATGAATTCCATGCAACTTTAGAAGAACAATTGATAAATGTATGGAACAACAACCAGAGCATAACAAGTATGAATTCCTAACTACTATACCCTAAGTTACAGACATGAAAAGCAATTAACAGAATGGAGTGAAAACAGGAAACACATTGCACGTAAGAGAAGATACATATTGGGAAAAGCAACGACACATGAATATCTACTATGATAAACAACTCTTTATTTGCAATTTTATTCATAACATAGGCATCAAACTTATTTACAATGGAGAGCCTCAGCCCTAGAATGTTTCCCAATCTAATCAACTATCTCTTTCCTCCCTCTATTGGGAGTGTATTTATACTATTCTAATGCTGAGACTAGAGAACAAAAAAGTGTTACAAGTCACTATCATGTGCTAACTGTATAGGGAGTGGACTATCTCCACGTTTTACAAATATAAACAACATCATGGAGATATGGCATGTGATGAAGCAGAATGACAGCACAGAGCCCTCTACCATCCTGCTTCATGAAAGTGATTCCCACGTGGCATGCTAATGGTTAATTTCCCCCACAGGCTGCTTCAGACATATTTTGGGTCTCCTTGTCTAGTCGGCAATCCATTGCCTGACTACTTTTTATGACCCCTCATTCATCGGGTAACTCTATTATAGGAGGAATCCGGGAAGAAGGTGGTCATGAACTTGGTGATGATAAACGACTTGAGAAGCTTGTCATCCTTGTACTACTCTCTTCCTCCTACTAGGAGGGTTTTCTTGCAAGCCATGCAGTCGAGTGTGCATTTGACCTTCTCCTTGCCCACAACCAAACAACCAAATGGAGATCCTGGGGGTGGCGTTGAAGGCTCTGGGCCCGCTTGGTCCCAGTTTGAGCATTTTCTCCAACATTTCTGCCACCAATATGAGCTGGGACTTTGGAGGTCGTGACTGCAGCCGGGAGTGTCGGAGGGACATCGCTGGGATGTCAAAACCCATGCACTGCACATCCAGATACTGGGTTGTGTAGAAGCGGGTGAATTCCCCTTGGTATTTCACATTTATGCCCCAGTGGTTGGAGATTTTCTGGTGTAGATAACCAAAACACATATTCATGTTTTCCTACCAAGAGTACCCCTTGTCGAACTAATTTATCAAACCACACAGTCATGGTTGTCTATGAAATACTTTGACACTTTTTGGAATTCAATCATATATCTCTTATCGTCTAGATAGTTCCATGCCTCAATGATCTTTGGAACATGGTGTTATATAGCGTGAGCAGAGACGACTCAAGAAGGGCTATACCTTAGAGTAGCTGCGATGGCGGTATGTGTGATGCCAGGGTGGTGATCTTTCCTATTGATGTTTTAATCATATCTGGTATGGCTAAGATTCCAAGCTACTCCCGCATGGATGCTAGGATGGTTCCGAGGGCTATGGATTTGACCATCTCTTTCCCTTTCAATTACCTTGATGGTAGAATCGGGCTGTTTCAGTTCGTCGCATCCCTCGATGTTACAGAGAGAAATTCCTATGGCTTGGGGTACCACAACAGATAGCTTGACTCCAGAAATCAATCCTTTCCAATATGCAATAGAAATTAAATGTCTAACACTAAAGGATTAGACCTCGTACCTTATTCCAGATGGTTGAAGTAGATCCCCATTGAGCTTTCCAACTTCAGCTTGAATTGATAGATTAATTCCTCAACAACAAGTAAACAATACAAGCATTCTATATATCATGGTGTTAGATCTATTCTAGCATATATGATCAATAATGTATAAGCATTTGACGTAATCCAATGGATAAAATATTCATTTAAACACACATTATTGGATAGGAAAAGATATTTCTATTAATATAAATCATAGATTACAAGATACAACCTCTGTCGGCACGTCTGCGAACCGGAGAAACTGAATCCCCCACTTGGGCCTCCACCACTTCAATCCTCCATCTCTAGATAGCAAGATCACAAGAAAAAGGCAATCTTGGGAAGAACACAAAAGTGCTCCAAGCGACAAAGGGATGCAAACTCAAGCATAAGTTCCGACAACAATGGACTATAGTTTCTTTGCTCTCAATTCTCTCTTATGCCTTCAATGTACCAAGGGGTTCCTTATATAGATTTTCAAAGGGGTAATGAAAGGTCGAATCCGAGCAATCTCAAGGCATATGGAAGGACAGGAGTCAAATGAGTTGGATCCATGTCAAGGAAAACTCCAAAAAGATTTGGATTTTTCACACATCCCGATGTACGCGGTTTTAGTGGTCAAACCTGCGTATATACATGATTAAGGGTTTAAAAGTCGCGTGTATCATTTTTCACATGTTTTTAGGGATGGTGAAGGAAACATCAAAGGACAAAAAATGGTCCATGGGGTCTAAGGAGTCTACAGCGGGATAGGGGAAGGCCATACAAAGTGTGATTCACCTAGGGTGGTGAAATTAGGTATAACAGATGCCCCCTAATGTGTGAGGTTAGAGGGGTCATACGATGGCTGAAATACATTATAAGTCCATCCCAGAAGTGGAGTGATGAAGGATCCCAAATGGAAGACCAACCACCCAATCAACATAGTACAATAATACAACTCTGCACATAACTGCAAATACATACAACAGTACCGAATACGTAAGAGTACAATGGCCATGAATAGGCATGATACAAGATATCACATAAGTGGTCATTGCACGTACAATATACATAGATCAGAATCTCCATGATGAAGATATACAAAGGACCATGATCTCCATAATGGCTGAAGATATATAACAGATCAAGATCTCCATAGTGGCTGGAAATATCTGACATATACTGGAATCAAGTCACGAGAGCTGAAATCTCATGAACACTGGCTCAATCAAGGAGGTAGCATATAAGAGATGCCACCAATCTGGAAAGTCTTCTACACAAACCACTACGAGTACATGTCCTACTATGCGAATAGAGGTGTCGAGCTCGAACATAGTAGTCCATTGTTTGATTACCGGTCATTAATGTATACCGTTAACAGATGCGAGATCACCCACCGATGATGAAAATGGGAATCAAGGTACTAGAGTGAAAACTAACAAGTGTGAATAAATGTGTTGAGGTTGAACACTTGAGAGAATCCATCGATCAGGGGACATTGATGTATTCCCAAAAACTGTCGATGGTGAGAGAACCTTCCACTGATGACTGCAAGTCTCTAGGCACTCAAAACGACTCTAGATTCCAATCCCAGAATAAATGATCTGAATTTGATGGGATGAAATCCGCTGGAAGGAGGGCATTAAGGCATCCCTCATCATCCAACATGAGGTACTTAGAAAAGCTGTATAATGTGGAAGGACTCGATCATAAGGTGCATGGACCAGTAACTGTACCAAGAATGGCCGACATGCAAAGTCAACTTCCTTCGAACAAGAGCATAACAACATATGGTGACTGAATAAAGGCAGCACAGACTCGATATACAAACTAGGACATCTCTGCGACACAGGAGGCATCGACAGAGGCTCCATAGGGACTGGAAGCTTAACCAGTCAGTGGAGATAAACTCAGATAAATGATTACAACTCCTAAAGTCAAACTATAACCCAACCAATGGATGTGATACACAGTGCTCTATTCGAAGGTGACACAACTCGACAGCTGCCACAGATAACATCTTTCCTTGTCTGACTTTTTGGTTTTTTATTTTTTTGGACTTTTTCAATTATTTAAAAATCTTGAAAAAAGAATAAAATGGCTTTATAGTTACAGACTAGGAGGAGACGAGTGTCATAAGGGAAAAAAAACTAGTTCCAAGCAATGGAACATACCTATGCTCAATGCAAGGATACATGTGTAGGATATCGACACTCGGGGGAAAATCCCCTCTCGGTAAAAAGGGAAACAAACTGCAAAGGATATAAAAAATGGCTCTACATGGCTAGACATGAGACAATCTTGGGCTATATGGATGAAATGCAATGTCAGGGGAGCCGACATAAAGCTCAATAAGGCAGGAAAATCTCATGATAATGCATTCACAACTTGACATGAGGGAGTCCTAAGGGAAATAGGCCAACAAAATATCAAGAGGAGTATGAGGCTCTTGAAAAATGTCATGGCAGTACTATACAATGGAATCCCACACCCTAAAAGAGAAAACATCAGCATGGGCACAAAATTAAAATAAAGCACTAACTAGGGTACCCATGTAAGGTGAAGCTCTACCACTCATATCATGCCACTTCTAAAACAACAAGAAGGTTCCGTGACATAACAGAGTGGGTTCGTACCTAAGGTCATGATGAGATGGTCATAAGGTTATGCAAAATGTAGATGGTGATGAAACCTAACCTATATGCCATTTTAGATATGATACCTGAGATCGGTACGAACGGGTCAATCCAACGGCTGAAATGACACTAAAAAAGGTCCTCTACATCATGAATTATGTCAAAAACGGTCCAAAATGGTTAGAAAATGTCAAAACTATAGGAAAGGGGGTAAAATTTTTCAAATATTTGAAAATTTTCTATAAATAGTAAACAATTCAAAATATTATAAAACATTTGAAACTTTTACCCATTTGAGATCTGATTTTCAACATCGAATTTCAGGAGATCCAGCCGACAGAATCCACTACCGTTTCTTCCAGGTATTTACCCATGCTCTTCTCTTTCATTTTGATGAAATTTTTACGAAATTCCATGGTTAATTAGGCTTTCTAGGCCACCCTAAAATGGGCGTTGTGGCCCACGCGAAAGTAGAGGTTTTTTCCATGTATAGAGATGGATATACACGAAAAATGCCCTCAAACCCGCGTACATACGCGACTATTTTGAAAATAGTTGCATATGAGGCCGCGCATAAGGTTTTTTCAATAATCTAATGGGAAAATTTGCAATATTACTAGAGTGGAGAGAGCATGAACATGGTGAGTTAGAGGAAGCAGTAAGGGCCTATCTAATGGGTCAAAACTCTACGTACATGCGGACTCTACAAGTTTTGGTGTCTTGGTGATTTGAGGGCCAAATCAAGACTATTATAGATGCTGGTGGATTACTGGGATCCAGACTCAGAGTCCTTCTAGATAGATGGGATGTCCCTCACCATAGAGGTGGAGGACATATACTTCATTACTGGGCTTTCTAGATGAGGGGAAGTGGTGAACCTTCGTTCTCATGGTGGGCCAGGAGGTGGCCTAACTATCGACGAGTACATTGTGGTGTACTTCTATCCAGACACAGAGAAGGTGGGGAGTCAGGTCCCTACCAACGCTATACAGGTGCTGGGCCTAAAGGCCATACTATTGACATTTGGTAGGATAGCAGGCTTGGTATCACTCCACCAGGCCTCACAGCCTCTGATGTTCTATGCAGTGGAGTGCATGAGACACACGATTTATGACTGGAGCACTACACTACTGAGCAACATGAAACATCAGCTCAGTGCATGTAAGGCAAGTAGAGTGCGAAAATTCATGTTCAACAGTATTTTGAGCACTTTTTTCTTCAAGTGTGTTCCAGGATTGAGCCCCAGAGTGGACATTCCTCTTCACGGGGTTCGAGATCCGGCCCAACGCCATTGGGGAGATGCTATGCGCAGACTGGGGGGTGGCAAGGTGGCCAACCCATATCCATTTGAGTTCTTTTCGTGGTGGCGATGACAGATAGATTCCATCAATGACTACCCCTATGTAGGGATAGATTTATGGGGGGACCGGACATGCCACTACCACCAGGATCGACATATGGCGATATAGGTGACGAATCTCGACCCTCTCTTTTTAAATTTTGAGTTATTTAATTTTTTTTTGTTTTCTTGATTATATGGAATCAAAAATACATATTTTTGTGTGATAATACATAGTGACATCTACCATTTGTATGCATATGTGGGACCACAGCGGCCAGAGGGCTTCCCTTGTCATAGACGGAGGGGAAGAGGAGATGACATCATGGGTGTAGATGTGGAGCAGAAGCTCCAGAGCATTCATACCAATTTTGTGAGACTGACACATATGGTTCCCATGGCGCAAGTCAAGGACTTACCTAAGGCTATGCAGCGGCAGGTGGTGGGTGTACCATGCGCATGGGTGCAATTATTTCGACGGCTAGCTAGAGCCATAGTGACCTTCCATGATCACAACCCTCTTCCTCCTCCATAGGATTAGACACCTAGGAGTGTATACATTTTGTACTACTGTGTATTATATGCTGGTGGCTCGAAATCCCCAATTTTGTATCATGATACTATGTATTATCACATTTTGGATGTATATATAAAAAGTTTTATGGTGATTGGTTTATTTATTTATGTGTGTAAAAATTGTGCTTGTGATTAATTTATTGTGGATGAAACAAATTCCAATCTAACACTTAGTTAGCATATGAGTAAGCAACTTGATTATTATTTCTTGTAATATGTATATATGTTATATTGTCAAATTGTCGTTCTAACAATCTCACACGTAAGAATATTCTCAATAATGTCGGATCTATAACATGGTACAAACCATTGAGCTGTGACACTACTAACTCTGAATCAAGACATACCTCAAGAGAGAGAACACCATTTGAAATGGCATCCCATAGAAGCTCGATAATGGCACTGTATTCAGAAACATTGTTGGAAGATGGCCGTAGACATACGCCTCCTAAAGACAGTACCTGACCCATAGGAGTATAAATCACCCAAGCAGTAGAGGCTGAGTGTTGAGTGTGATAGCTTGCACCATCCGCGAATCTTATGTAGGTGGAAGATTCCATTGACATCTACCAAAAGAAATGGAAACTAATCACAAACCCAATCACGATAAGAAAAAGACCTAACTATGAAAAGCTGTACAATAATATACAATAAGTAACCTTGGATGAAGATCATTCATAGTATTTCTTGAGATAGAGCCCATTTCTAGGCTCCGCCAAGGCCATTCCTTCGTAATCCACTAACTCATATGCACCCTTCTCTAACACATGCTTAACCACGTAAGGACCACGCCACATAGGATTAAATTTCCCTTCCGCCAAGGGTTCTTTCAGTTGATCCCACAAAAGGATCAATTATCCTCCACTAAACCTCCTTGGACAGACAGAATTATCATACTGGGCCTTTATGCGATGTTTATTGACTTCTAGAGCCACCAAGGCATCCCGACGCTGCTCATCAAGTTGCTCAAGGTGAACCAAACGATCCTCCAATGGGGAAGTGTCTGGTAAGAGTTCTACAGCTAGCTTCAAAGAAGGAATCTCGCATTCAACCGGCAATATCGACTCCACTCCATGTACAAGTTGATATGGAGAAAAACCAGTGGCAGTATTAACAACGGTTCAATATGCCCACAAAGCAGGATATAACATGATGTGCCGATTGTTCTTGCTTTGTGCGATGGTTCATTGGAGAATGGATTTGAGTGATTTATTCACTGCCTCTACTTGTCCATTCGCTTGAGGGTAGTAAGAAGAGGAATGCTCTTGCTTATACCCTAACTTCGATGCCAACTCTTCCATCATACGGTTCTGAAAGTGCGAGCCATGGTTAGTGACAAGCTCTTTTGGAATCCTAAACTAAGTAATAATTTAGTTGAATACAAAGTGAGCGGCTGTCTCACCATCGGATTTTACTGTAGGCATAGCCTCAGCCGATTTCATGAAGTAATCAACAACCACTATAATATGATGGTGCCCCCCAGCTGAAGCTGGGTTGCAATCCATAAAATTGATCCCCCACTTAGTGAAGGGACCAGCGGTGATAATGGCATGTAACGGGGCAGTTTTCGAGCGCATGTTACGTTTGAACACCTAGCAAGGGTGGCACCTCTTGACTGCATCAACACAATCCTTAAATATTGATGGCCAGAAATAAACTGCTCTTAAATATTTTGAGCTGTAGAAAGCCCAGATAAATGACCACCACATGCCCCTTCATGGCAATCATTCAGCACTACCTCATCCTATTCATGAGTTAAACAACGTCGTAAAATGGAATCTACCCCATGGCGGTACAAAGTGTTATCCACTATGAGGTAGTTCTTAGAGACATGATGTAATCGTCATCATTCATCTCGCGAGAGGTGATTAGGGGTCTTCAATGTTTGTAAATATATTATGATATCCCCATACCATGGGTCTAACATTGAGATTAAGAAGATGTGTTCATCGAAAAACGTATCTTCATAAACCAACTACTTGGCCTCGCTCGGGAAATCAGATGTAAGCTCTGCAAAAATTAAATACTTCTTCGATTTCTTGCAGAATATAAACTCGAGATTGAATTCTTGCAGAATGACAATCCATTTATTATATTTTCCCCTAATCATCCTTTGGGTGAGGACGAATTGAAACGGATTGACATGGGCTACAACCAAGGTCTGGCGAAGGAGAATATAATGTCTCAACCACTGAACCGCATGTACGATAGCTAAAGCAAGCTTCTCGACATGAGAATAACGAATCTCTGCGTCAATAAGGTTCCAGCTCAAATAATATATGACATGCTCTTGGAGCTCATCATCCTCTTGAACCAAAACCATACCAATCATCTCTAATGATGCAGCCACATATAATAGAAAATCACGGCTATAGTGCGGGGGACTAATCACTGGGGCTGATGCTAGGGCTCGCTTGAGTGCATCGAAGGACTTTTGGGCTCGCTCATCCCAATAAAAGGGAGTGTCCTTCTTCAAGAGACACATGAAACCTCTAGTCAAATTGGAAAAGTTGACAACAAATCTTCATAAGAAGTTTTCCATGCCTTGCAAACATTGAAGATGATGAATATTCTTTGGGGGAGACAACTGAACTATTGCCTCAACCTTCAAAGGGTCGACTCTTATACCCTCTTTAGAAACGATGAATCCTAACAAACACCCTGAATTCACACAAAAGATGCACTTATGAGGATTTAATCTAACTGAATAGTGCCGACATATTTCGAATACCAATCTCAAGTGATAGGGATGACTCATTCTCATGCAAGAATGAGCAGCAAGGTCATCCAAAAATACTTCGATAATTGACTTGAGATCGTGGAAGATCAAGGTCATTGCCCACTGAAATGTAGCTCCAACGTTTTTAAGGTCGAAAGGAATTTTTCGATATGCAAACGTTCCCCAAGGACAAATAAATGCAGTCTTATGTTGGTCCTCAGGTTTAATCTGTATCTGATTATATACGAAAAATCCATCCATGAAGGAGAACACCTTGCTACCCGCACACTCATCCAAAATCTGATCAATAAATGGTGTGGGGAAATTGTCCTTAGGATAGGCACGATTCAAATTGTGGAAATCAGTACATATGTGGATCCCTCCCTGCTTCTTATCCACCGGAATGGGGTTTGAAACCCACTCCATCAAGGGAACGAGATAGATGAAACCGGCTTTCAACAACTTCTCTATCTCTGCCTTAATCGCGGGTGCTTTCCTAGGATTCACCGCATGTAAACATTGTCGAACAGGATTAGTGTTGGGGTAAGTCTTAATCTTGTGCTCGAAAATACAAGCGTCAATACCTGGCATCTCATCATAAGACCAAGAAAAAATATCATGGAATTCATTAAATATCTCGGTGTATTCAAGAATCTCAACATGGGAACATTCCACCCCAATATAGACATTCTCTATCATGTCACGATTGTGAGATATGTTGATAGGAATTGTTGAAGATATGTTCGCCATGTTTCCATCAGCCATCGGACCAGGAGAGCTTAATGGAACCATAGGACTACCAACTCTCTGACTAAGAACCGCCCTAAAATCCTCACGCTCCAAGTGGTCAAGCTCTGGAAGAAATTACGATCTATGATGGAGTTCCTTCCATGGTGGCTCAACTCTCGACATAACCTCAATAATCACTTCATTTGAAGGGAAAACCATATCAAGGAAGTCATGTGCATGAGAATACTATACTTCCCATGCCGACACTACATAAGGGTCCTCCTCCTCCATCCACGAAGAGGAAGGACTAGGTTCTGCAACACACTTGAGGTTAGCTTGATAAGCTATCATAGCTGCAGGAAATGGCATGTCCGTCACGACGGGCTCACTCGAAGTACCCAGTGTAGGAAGAATCCAAGGATCTTCCATATGAATTGTGCGAAAAGACATCGATCTTGTAGATGTTGAAGCCTCATCGAAACTAGATCCTATCATAAGGATCGGTGAAGGACAACTAAAGCTTCCCATGAGGGATGGGTACATGCCTACACCCACACTCCTAGTTGCCAGCTGAGAGTGCTCAACGATCGGGATCGAATCTCCCAAAGATGCAGTAACAGACGGATTCTTGAATGTCATTTGATCAATCATTATGATCTTCCCATTATGTGGAAAGCATACAACGCGGAATAGGGAAGAAGCAACGACTTGCATACTGTACATCTAGTTCCTACCCAACAAGATATTGTAGTAAAGGGGTGCATCAACCACCTCGACCTCTATCGCAATGGTCTTCCCTCCCAAATGGACTTTAAGGGAAGGAAGGATGCCGTGCGGCCTAAAAGATCTCCCATCGAACACAGTTAACATGGTCACTGATTTAGACAGCTCAAGAGAACCTAGACCCTTCCAACAGGATAAAGACATCACAGAAGCAGCAGCGCCCTCGTCAATCATAGTGCGCTTGACGATCATATTAATACATTCTACGTGAATCAAAAGAGACACATAGTAGGGCAAGCGAGGCTGAAGTCCTATGGTTTCAAATTTGATCACGAAGGAAGATGTTAGTTTTTCATCATATAAGCTAGCATTATGATCTTAGGATCTTTTCACTAAGAGAATAACAAGCATAACAATAAAACATAAGCACATCACAAGAGACAAGAGACACAAAGAGTTTTCCTCGGGGAAACCATAAAGGAGAAAACCCCACAACTTCCTCAGAGATAGAATCAACACCAAAACATTAAAAGCCCCAAAACAGTAAGATGATCTCCCGACAGCAGCAGTCTCTCTCTCTCACAATGAGAGAGCTTCTCCTCTCACTCATGCACCCCAATGAGTGAGTGTGAGTGTTGTAAGTGATATAAATAGAGAGGCTCACTCTCTATTTATATTCTTTCGTTCACTTGAAGTGCACTCCAACATGTCGGCCTTACTTAACAATTACTTACTAGAGCCGACATCTCTAGGAGTGTCTAATAACCCTAGTGCCCCACCACTTGTGGGGAATTTGCCTCCTCTGACCAATAGGAGGGTAACACAATGGTGGGGACTATTGCCTTGACTTACAATGACTCACCTAGGGTCAACTTCACTAGGATAGTCTAATAACCCAAGGGCCCCACAACTGTGGGGACTTTGACCCTTGACCAATAGGAGGGTTACCCACAATGACTTGACATGACTTTCTCATTATAAAAACTTCCCTATCGGAACATTGGGGCATGACATGACTCAAATACATCCCAGAATAAACATTGGGTTACAATACATAAGAAATACAGATGAAAACATTCTAGAGTTACAAATACATCAACACTCCCTCTTAACTAGGAAGGTATTCTCTCGACACAATTTATTAGCACAAGTCTTCTTCTCTATATCATCTGGGTCATCGTCAGGTCTTCGTCATATTCAAAGTCATATTTATCTTCAAGTCATCTTCATTTTCAAGTCATATTCATCTAGATCTGGATCATCACTTGATCTGGATCATCATCACTGGATCTGGATCATCATCACTGGATCTGGATCATCACTCGATCTGGATCATCACTAGACATCATCACTGGATCTGGATCATCTCTTGATCTGGATCAACATCACTGGACAGGATCTGGATCATCACTCGATTTGGATCATCACTGCTGGATTATCATTACTGGATCTCGATCATCACTCGATCTGGATCATCACTAGTGCTATCTCATGATTCTTCTCGTCACAGAAAGTTCTACAGAGCCAACCCTTTTTCATGCTGGTTGTAGGCCTAACCATCATGTAGGTCTTCGCCCAACACTTACATCTGACCTACTCGTCAGAAAGGCACACCCAACACTCACATCTGATCATGTAGGAACCAATCCTATAATCATATTAGAAAGGCCCAGCACTCACATTCACCAGTATGATAGGATACACCTACTATCATCTGTGAAACAACTCAGCACTTACAACCACCAGCATGATAGGACACACCTACTATCATCTATGGAAAGGCACAGCACTCACATCCACCAGCATGGTAGGACACACCTACTACCATCTATGGAAAGGCTCGGCACTTACAATCACCAGCATGGTAGGACACACCTACTACCATCTGTGAAAAGGAACTACACTTACAATCACCAACATGATAGGACACACCTACTATCATATGTGAAAAGGCACAGCACTCACATCCACCAGCATGGTAGGACACACCTACTACCATCTGTGGAAAGGCTCAGCACTTACAATCACCAGCATGGTAGGACACACCTACTACCATCTGTGGAAAGGCTCAGCACTTACAATCACCAGCATGGTAGGACACACCTACTACCATTTGTGAAAAGGATCTGCACTTACATCCACCCAGGCGGGAACACATCCTGCTCACAATGGTGGAAGGGCTTGCACTCATATCTGATCTTATAGGAACCAATCCTACAATCATATTAGAATGGTCCCCAGTCCTCGACTGGGCTACCTGGTAACTGACCAGGTGCCTCCATTCTCCTAGAGAATGGTAGTTTCCCTTACATTTGACCTGCTCGTCGGAATGGCCAACACTCACATCTGACATGGAAGGAACTTAATCCTTTAGCCATGAAAGAATGGTTCAGCCCTTACATCTGATCAAGTGGGAACACATCCCTCTGTCACATCATAATGGCTACTCAGTCCTACACTGAGTGATCCTGGTAACTGACCATGTGCCTCCATTCCTAGAATGGCAATTGCCCTTACATCTATCCTACTCGACAGAATGGCCAGCACTCATATCTGTCATGGAAGGGAGAAACCCTATCACCATGATAGAATGGCTCATCCCTTATATCTGACCTACTCGTCAGAATGGCTATGGATCTCAGCACTCATATCTGACATGGAAGGAACCAATCCTCTCACCATGACAGAATGGCTCAGCCCTTACATCTGACCATGGAAGGAACCAATCCTCTCACCATGTCAAACTGGCTATGTGTCTCATCACTTTCCCTTGGAGGAAACCTTGATCTGGAGAACACCAAGCTTCTCTTTGAAGTACCCGAACTTCATCCTAGCCAATGGCTTCATCAATACATCAGCTATATGTTCCTCTGTCGCAACATACTGGAGCTTCACTACTCCTCTCTGCACCATATCCATGATATAGTGATACTTGATCTAGATATGCTTTGACTTGTCATGGAACACTAGATTCTCTGACAACTTCATGCAACTCTGGTTGTCACAATGTATACAAGTAGCATCCAACTGGAGATCAAATATATCAGACAGTAGCCTCCACAGCCCTGCTGCCTCACAACTAGCTGAATAAGCTACGACATACTCTGATTCAGCTGTACTCAGTGCCACAAAGGATTGCTTCCTGCTAAACCAAGAGATCACACCTGATCCCATACTGAAGAAATATCCTGAAGTACTCTTCCTGTCGATGGCACTTCCTGCCCAATATGAATCGACATAACCCTCTAGGTTAATCTTTTGATTCACATCATACTTGAGCCCATAATCAATTGTACCCTTTAGGTACCTCAGAACATGAACACTTCTTAGATCTATCAAGTACTGGCTCAAGGTGTTCATAGCAAAACAAATGTCTGGTCTCGTGTTTGTCAGGTACATCAATGATCCAATCATCTGACAATACATCATAGCATCAAACGATTCTGATGAGGCATCACTCAATAGCTTCAAGTTTGATGCCATAGGTGTGGCCATAGCTTTGTAGTCCATCATCCCAAACCTGTTCAGGATCTCTACTGCATACTTCCCTTGTCCAAGGAAGATTCCATCTATACTCTACCACACCTCCATACCTAGAAAGTAATGCATCATGCCCAAGTCCTTCATATTGAACTCAGCAGCAAGATTTTTCTTTGTATCAGCAATCAACCCATTTGTACTTGCCACAAATAGATCATCTACATATAGTAGAAGCATCATTGGGTTTCCATATTCAACCTTGTAGTAAAGGTTGGAATCTGCTTTACTCTTGGTAAAGCCAAAACTAGATAGAAAGATGTCAATTTTTCCGTACCATGTCGAACCTTAGGATCTTCTGCAGTCACTCCCTCTGAAGTGGAGCATCATACTCCCTCTGTCTTCTATACTCTATGCACTGAAATATTCTGTATCGGAGTGACAAGTAGTATCCATCTAGTGTATAGACTTGCATCTTCAACCTTGTAGCGAAGTTTAAGATCTTCATCAGGCTCATCATGTATGTGTTATTCCATGGGTGTCTTCTGAAGTCATACAATGCCTTCTTTCATTTGCACACATGATTATGCATGTCATGTGACTTCACTTCCAATGGCTGCAAATGTCTCTTCGTAGTCTATGCCTTCTTTTCGTGAGAAGCCTCGTGCTACAAGTCTTGCTTTGTATCCTACGATGTTTCTATCTACTGCATGATGGAACTACTAACTTCTCTTCAGGTCTCGATACTGCATCCTAGACATCATTCTTCTTGAACTGGTCTTCTTGGTTACTTCTTCATAGTTGGAATATTCTGAATTAATGATGTCACTGCATTCATCATATTATTCTTCATCTTGAACTGTCGTCACTTGTTCTTCGGAACAAGTCTTCATTCTACTTTTCTTGTAGGCGATTATGTATGCGGTCTTTCCTACAAGTCAAATGCATTTGTATGGTTAGAAACATTTCATAAGGAATATTCATATTGGCAAATTCTTATGCATAAATATATGATCATGCAACTACTTTATCCAATACAACGTTCATCCATATCTCACTGAAACTTTCTAGATGCCTTCCATCTCTACCAGGACAACATTGAGATTGTGCACTAATCCAATATGTCAGCAAAGAGGTTTCATTCTAGATAAGTAGCAATGGAGAGTTGTATAGCACCATGAGATACTTACCCATCACATGCATATTAGTAGTATACTGTCATTAATGCAAACATCCTATCATGCATAATACATCAATTGAATATAACAAATGCATAACAAAACAATATCATGAAATGACAATTGAATACTTATCTTTATTTGTTTCGTGGGTAGACTCCTTATTGAGCCTTCAACTTCCTCATCTTCTTCATTCATAATAGCATCGTTTCTTATCCAAATGCTAGGGTGGATAAGAATTTCTTCAAGAGTTGATATCTTTATATACCTCATCGATTGAGGGATCTTCTTTGGATGGTGAGAGCTTGATCTTCAATTGCTTCCATCTTCTCTTCTCTTCTTATGAGTCGAGCTTCTTCTTCTTCTTCCCAGAGTCTGCTGAAAGTAATCACTTCCTTTTGGAACACATTCCTTAAATGAATAAATTCCACGATCCTGGGAGGTCATTCAAGGTGGCCATCACCACTTCTGCATTCTTCACCTTTTCTTTTATCGCTTCAAGTTGTTCTTTGATTTGAGAGACCCTTATGACTACATGGTCTCTGCATTATGGATATTCACATTCTTCAACTGGTTTCTTAAGGTCATATTCTGATTTATGATCTTCCCTTAAAATAGCTTGGTCAAGGAATCAAAACATAATCGGTGTCTTTAGGGAGACACTTGTAATACAAGTTGATTCATGACTGAATCAACAATGATCTTCTTGGCCTTGACCAAGTTCTTCTTGATTAAGGCTTTGAGCCTCATCTCCCTCTGGAACTAGAACCTCTATACTCATGTAGGTGTCCAATCCATTTTCTTCAGAGAGATCAAATACTTCTATGCTTGGAATTTGTCCACTTCACCAATATTATCATCAAGCTGATGTGATAGATCACTTTTGAAATGAGAACCTCAAATGAAAATAGTAAAGGATTAGATCTTACCGATTTGAGGTGTCCGTCTTGGTTCCGGAGCTGGCTGATCTAGGGTTTGCCACAAAAAAACTAATTTTCAAAACTTGGAATATTCTAGATATGATTGGATAGATAGATAGATCTCTTCAAATGGATCTGTCCAATGTACTCCTTTTCTGAAAACAGTGGAGGGAAGCTCCCGGAATAGGAAGCCCTAGATTTCCAATTTCTTCTATAGAAATTCCTGTTACTGTTTCTATGATATCTCCGAAATTAGTGATACTCTATGTCTGAAATTTCTCACTGAGGTAACCTTGCCTATCCCTGATATAACACCATAGGTTTCATTAGAATTGGTTTTACCATTTGGGATTTATTATCCTTTTCCCAAGGTGACCTGTTACAGGACTGTTCAGAACAGCGAAGTTGTATGGCATGCCGCATGTCACTGGTTCATCTTCTGAGTCTGATATTATGACCACCAAAAGTATAGTCCATTACCTTTCTAGAACATCTTCATAAATTCCATTTGGAACTTTTTATCCCAAGATATTGCAATTCTCCCCAGGTATCCTGTTTAGGGATGAATTCTGGAAGAGGCTGGAACCCTAACTTGGAGGGATCATATCTCCCAGAATATAGCGAATCGGAGGCTGATTTGTGGAAAAAGTGTTAATAAGGATTTTATCTTCAGCCCCTGAAATTTTCAGCTTCTGAGACATCGCCAACCTCTGAATATAGCGACTGTACCAAAACTTATCAGGTTTAGTATTTAGGGTTTTTCCTAGCTCGGGGTCAAACTAGGGTTTGACTTTCTTGGAGTTTCACCCAACCAAATTTCTTGATCCAGGTCTCTAAAATTCAGTTTTGATGAGGAGAACAATCCTATGCTGGTCTCATGCAAAAATTCCTCTTCTGTAGAAAGCCCTAATTTCCGCATTGAAAATTGAAAATGCACGGAATCAAATTCCGCTTCGATAGAAAGATGCGCCCTTCAATGGAGAGTCAGCCTAGCATGATTTTGCTGATGGATTGTGGAGAGAGACACAAAAAGTAAGAAGCCCTAGCTTCTATAGCTGCACAATGTCTTCTTCTCAGGTTAGCTCTGATACCATGTTAGTTTTTCATCATATAAGCTAGCATTATGATCTTAGGATCTTTTCACTGAGAGAATAACAAGCACAGCAATAAAACATAAGAACATCACAAGAGACAAGAGACACAAAGAGTTTTCCTTGGGGAAAACATAAAGGAGAAAACCCCACAACTTCCTCAGAGATAGAATCAGTACCAAAACAGTAAAATCCCCAAAACAGTAAGATGATCTCCCAACAGCAGCAGTCTCTCTCTCTCACATTGAGAGAGCTTCTCCTCTCACTCATGCCCCCCAATGAGTGAGTGTGATTGTTGCAAGTGATATAAATAGAGAGGCTCACTCTCTATTTATATTCTTTTGTTCAGTTGAAGTGCACTCCAACTTGTCGGCCTTACTTAACAATTACTTACTAGAGCCGACATCTCTAGGAGTGTCTAATAACCCTAGTGCCCCACCACTTGTGGGGAATTTGCCTCCTTTGACCAATAGGAGGGTAACACAATGGTGGGGACTATTTCCACGAATTACAATGACTCACCTAGGGTTGAATTCACTAGGATAGTCTAATAAACCAAGGGCCCCACAACTGTGGGGACTTTGACCCTTGACCAATAGGAGGGTTACGCACAATGACTTGACATGACTTTCTCATTATAGAAACTTCCTGATCAGAACATCGGGTCATGACATGACTCAAATACATCTCGGAATAAACATCGGGCTACAATACATAAGAAATACAGATGAATACATTTCGAATTTATAAATACATCAACAGAAGAATCATCATCATTCACACCAAGGGCAGAAAGCAACGCCTTCCTTTGTGACGGACAACTCTAAAGCACTTCCAGAAGTATGAACATAACCTCCTGAATCAACGGGAAGTATGTAAACCTGAGACACAATCAGTCTAGTAATCGCAGTATGGACCTGACTCGTAGCCATGTGCCGACTTGAAGGACTACACGAATAAGGTGGAGGATGAACATTTGAATAACTAGGGATAGAGGATGAAGGAATCTGAGTAATAATGTACGTGCTATTCCCTATTATCACTCATCTCGGATATTGTATCCTAATCGGATCACTAACCCTAGACCTAGAAGGGATATGTGATGTAACTTCCACCACCGGGATGGAAGGTGCAATGTGACTAGTGCTCCCAAACCTCTCTGCATGGTAAGGAATGAGAGTGCCCCCAAGCATAGTGTTAGGCTCGAAGTCAGATTCGACATGAAATTCCAAATCATGTGTAGGAAAACTAGACATACCATAACTACCATAGCTAGTGCTGGCGGGTTCAAAATGAGTCTCGGTGTCCTCCGACATTCCATACCGGTAACGCGTCAATGGGGAATCAACCCTAGAGTGAGTAGGTCTATCGTGCATGGTTCCTATCTCAGAAATCACAGGACATAACTCATCCAAGTTCGGGTGAAGGATCGTAAGTAGGAGTAAACTCCCCATCGTCTACACGAATGGGAGAAGGTGGTTCAGGAATACCTTCTAAATGGTCTCCCATCGTGTGTGAATCAATGTGCAAAATAGTCCGCCTGGACTGTCTAGGTCTCTCTCCCAAAGGAGGAGGAGAAGTAGAAGGTGAAAGTCCTGCTAAATGACGAGAACAGCGTGGAGCTGCACCCAAATCCACAATGACTCAAAAAATAGAAAAGACTCTCTATTTATGTAAACCCTAGGCCAACTATCATGCACAAATAAATCACTAATAAAATCTAAATCCAAATGCAAGCAAACAAGGGCTGGATAAGTGAGCTCCCGAATGAAGCAGGTATGTCTCACCTAGGAGAGGCTTGAGACTCCCATACACAATAAGAGGAGGTATGTAACCAATTATTGTGGACCTCAGCTTCAACGCGTAAAGCGACTGTGCTGTCCAACCCCAACCTGGCCAGGACACCCACAAAATAACCCCTGCAAAGAACCCCCTCAATATCCTAGGTAAGGCCACTAAGGTCACCTCAATATAATCAATGCTCAGGCGGATAGTCACAGGCGGGATTGACCGTATGGGCAGGGTAGCAAAGACTGAAACTCTCGAAAGAGCCCCCAGATACGAATACAATCCTGGAAATATCTCCAGTGCTACTTAGTTATGACTAGGGGTCATCCCAATCAATAACCGCTCACACTGCCTCGTGCTTAACTCCCTTTTGAGAGGAGGATCCTGAGAAACACTGCTTATACCAAGGATTTCACACACTCACCTGGACAGACACATACATGTTGTTGTTTAGTGATCTTGGAGAATTTACTTACAATGAACTATTCCAAGATCCTAAAACCTAAGCTTGTAGGTGCACCCTATAAAAGAAAAGAGTGTAGTTCATTTTGATTTAGTGTTGATTTTAATTGGATTTATTACTAAAAAAAAGGGATATGGTCATGCAACTAATGGTATTATGACACAACATGAAGTAAAATGCACACCTAACAATCAATGCAAATGCATTGTGTCCATGAAAACAGGGTATGCTACTACATGAAATGCACAATTTTTCTTCAAACGATGAATGCAAGATTTCCTATATGAAGTCCTAACTAATACTCCAAAGCAAATCTACTGCAAGTACAATGCAAAAATGCAAAATGCAATGCATGATGATAAGCAAATGTTTTTTGATTTTTTGAAATAAAATGAGATGCAAAAAGCAAAAGAATGATTCTATGACCCCTAGAATCTGCAAGAACACACAAACAACACTCAAGCAAATCACTAAGGTAAAATAACTCTAAATCACTAATCTCAAACAAAAAATCGAAAATGCCATGACAAGAACCTTCTTAAAAAAAAAATTATCCTAAAAAAACGTTTCTGGTCAGAAACAGAGGTATAAACAGACTCAGGAAGTGCCAAAGGAGACTCAACAAATATCAAAATTCACCCAGCAACTATTTAAATTCCACAAAAAGGCAAAAGCAAGGGCATACACGATTGTTCTCAGTAAACCCACGTGTATACACGGAAATCGAAGAGAAACCCACGTGTATACGTGACTGTGAGTCAAAAACTCACGTACAAGAAGAAAGGTTCATAATCAAGACAAACAGACAAGCTGAGATGAACTTCACACTGATCATACACTACTAGGAATACATGCCCCCAGACCTGACACATAAACAACAAAGAAGGAGCAATTCAAATTCATTGAATGCCGATAAAGCAACCCCCAAAGGATAACTACTAGGAACCCCCCAGCGGAGTCGCCAGTTCTGTTATGGAGAGAAATTCCTATGGCTTGGGGTACCACAACAGATAGCTTGACTCCATAAATCAATCCTTTCTAATATGCAATAGAAATTAAATGTCTAACACTAAAGGATCAGACCTCGTACCTTATTCCAGATGGTTGAAGTAGATCCCCGTTGAGCTTTCCAACTTCAACTTGAATTGATAGATTACTTCCTCAACAACAAGCAAACAATACAAGCATTCTATATATCATGGTGTTAGATCTATTCTAGCATATATAATCAATAATGTATAAGCATTTGACATAATCCAATGGATAAAATATTCATTCAAACACACATTATTGGACAAGAAAAGATATTTCTATTAATATAAATCAGAGATTACAAGATACAACCTCTGACGGCACGTCTGTGAACTGGAGAAAATGAATCCCCCACTTGGGCCTCCACCACTTCAATCCTCCATCTCTAGATAGCAAGCTCACAAGAAAAAGGCAAGCTTGGAAAGAACACAAAAGTGCTCCAAGGGAAAAAGGGATGCAGACTCAAGCATAAGTTCCGACAACAATGGACTATAGTTTCTTTGCTCTCAATTCCTCTTATGCCTTCAATGTACCAAGGGGTTCCTTATATAGATTTTCAAAGGGGTAATGAAAGGTCGAATCTAAGCGATATGAAGGCATATGGAAGGCCAGAAGTCAAATGAGTCGGATCCATGTCAAGGAAAACTCCAAAAAGATTTGGATTTTGCACACATCCCGATGTACGCAGTTTTAGTGGTCAAACTTGCGTATTTACGCGATTAAGGGTTTAAAAGTCACGTGTATCATTTTTCACATGTTTTTAGGGATGGTGAAGGAAACATCAAAGGACAAAAAATGGTCCATGGGGTCTAAGGAGTCTGCAGCGGGACAGGGGAAGGCCATACAAAGTGTGATTCACCTGGAGTGGTGAAATCAGCTATAACACTCGGCCTTGTGTAAATGCCAAGTTCATCGTATCAACGAATCAAACCTCCATATTTCGCACGGTTCCTTTTGAAGTGAAACATGTGCCACACTTTCGAACCGAGGAAATTAGCATCGCTTGACAAGACTTCCATCTCAGGCTTCTCTTGAATGGAGTCAGAGGAATCAACCAATTTGTAATGGGGGGCAGATTACATGCGTGAACGCCTCCTCCGCTGTCATCTCCACACTAGATGTGAAATCATGTACCCTGGGATCCACCTCAACCATCCGATTCAGGGCATCTTTCATTTCCACTGTCTACGTTCCATTCCTTCAAGCACTGTGGGCAGTTCAGGATTATGACATGTTTTCAACCGTCAATCGTGATTGATTCTTCATGCAGGCATATATATGAGTGGGCCCGACTATCTTTCAAAATGAGAAGCTTTTGATATTCATTGGGCTAGTCCACACTGTGAAATAAACCATGGCCATAGATTTCTTTCCAATCCTATCGCGGCCGTTGATATTCGCGACAGCTACCCCTCCTTCACGATTTTAAATTGCAGATTTCACTCGTGCATGTATGTCTTGCGAAATTTATTGAGGCTGTAGATATGAATTAGAACTCATCTCGACCATAGAATGTTTCTGACTTTTAACCCATTTCGCAAATTGGAAACATGGCTTCGGTCGAGCATGTCTAATCGCATGAAATGGTTTAGAGCCATTGATCCATCTTTGATCAATTTCAGCCTCTGATCTCAAGCCTTGCCCAATGCCTGAAGCACCTCTTATGCTTTATTATTTTCTTTACAACTCTGATATCCTGATGGAGAGTTCACATGAAGTTCACAGGGATGAGACCTTCATCGACCTCCTATCAGGTTCTTAAATCAACTGTTAAAAAATAGAGTGCTAACAACTATCTCCATGAGGGATGCTATCCTCCCAGTGAGGTAGTAAAGAACCCCTGTCGACCAAGTGCCAAACCATTGGGCTTCTTTCAACTTTTCTTTGAAATATCCATTATGCTTTGAGTTACTGCTTCAGCGAATTCATGCCACTCTTGAAAATCATGCTGGTGACTGTAAATCTATGCTGGTAACTAAAAAATTAAAACAAACTAAAACAGTAATGAAGGAAATGCTCGATAACTGCCGAGCTTATTCTTTCCTACCTACTCTACCTACTAAACATCAATGCTTATTCAAGTAAATTCTAAATTCCAATGAAGCCACTCAAGCAAATGATCCCATAAACCAACTTTATCTTCATGCTTGATAAAAAATAGAATTGAAGGACCTAATGGCACAAAGTTATAATAAAGAAATTGATCTTTACAGTAGAGATAAAACCAGCCATTACCACTGCCAATATTATCCATGTACTCGGCCACTGGATCATAAAAAACATGACAGCCTTCAAAAAATTCTGTCATTTGGTTACCATGAGAAGGCTGTCCCAACTGTACATTCCCTTGAACGCTGCCAAACTAATCTTCAAAAGAACCATGCAAGGAAAACATGTGACAATTTCCAGGCGAGACATCCACAACTTCATCTAAAATTTATGATCTTACAACTTCATTCTTTTCATGCATTTCAAAAGAAATACCACTCCATTTCTCAACATGATCAAACAAACATACTTATTTTCGACAAAAAATTTCTGAATTTGAAAAACAAAAAGAAACATCAATTTGAGAACCCCTATCTTCTTCTTTGTTATTCAATTCTTCATTGCATACTGCTGGTTTTTCTAAAGGCCGGGAATGATTGCATAATTGCCCTTCTCGCCCATCATCCATTCCAAGAAAATTTATACATTTATCTACAATATCAAATTTCTGTTTGTGATTAGAAACTTTAAGTCCCTTTCTTTAACCAGTCAAATGAAGTAAAACACAACGATAAACAGTCATCTTCAACATGTTCAGTTTCCACTATATTTTCATACTTTTGATCTTGGATTGCAATGAAATCTTCTTCACTAATAGAAATTGTGACAGGCTGATTGCACTCTTCAGAAAACAAATAAGTACACCCATCTCCTTTCAAATCATTAGGCTGATCATCTTCTTCAAGCAAGGAGATCTTCATATAGTCATGTAAATCTTTAGGTGAAATATGAATTTGATCAACATGCAGCAATATTCCTTCAACCATGATTTCAAAATCTGATTTATCTTTACTTGCATTTTTAGAAAATAAACATGTGGAGGGACTACAAGACTAAGATTTTCCAGAATTACCATCTTCTTTGTAATCAATCACACAAGCATTGTAACTTTCAAGAGATTGCAGTTGCAGGAAGGAACTTTCTGATTGGGAAGGGGAGGTCTCTTCTTGTAACAAAAATTTGGAAGTTGAATAACATGAGGAAGGATTTGATTGGCAGTCCCAACCTCTCTCCTGGTCACGCAGAGAATGCCAAGAATGTTTCAAATCATCACCAGTTTCAGGAAGAGAGATATAACTGGTTGAAATAGAGCTTTGGTCTATGTCAACTTCAGTCAAGGAAGACAGTACTAACTGCTGGGAAATTTCTTGAATATCATGGAAATTGGTTTGTCTTTCTTTTTGAGCTGAATATTCATGTAATAAACCTCTTCATCCAAATATTGATCATCACCACACTCATCTTTTACATTTTCAATGAACTCTCTATCGTGTGTGCAACAATATTGAAGTAACAACAAAGAAGGATAATGCCTTTTGAAATGTTCATGAAATATGGTATGAAAGTCTTTAAGCGAGGATAAAATACCTATTGGAAATCCCTCATACCAAGACCTCGCATATCCTTTTAAACTAAACATGAACAGTTTCATTAAAGAATCTTCATGCCATCCCACTTCCAGCTTATGTACATGCGTATGAAATCTAAATAAATGGATGGCAGCATCATCACCCTTTTCATCATTGAATATTGGAATATATGTTTGCCAATTTACGGGAGGTATTTTATTGGGATAACCAGGAATGGAAGCAAGATTCATAGGAGCATACCTTGTAGCCCGAGAAGTCATCTTGATGGTGGAGAAATTGAATCAGCTCCTAAAACTTTGCAACCCCATTTGATAGTGGAGCTGCCATAGAACATTATGAAGAATGGATCCTTCACAGATGGAGTCTCCAGGTGAAAAGAGACATGAACTTCTTCATGTCTGACCATTGTTCACCATCAACAGTCAGATCTAAACCCTTCATTAAAATCCATGGAAGATTTGAGACCTCTCCCTGTATTTGTCTTTCAGACCATCGGTCTCCCTAGTGGAGTCACCTTCCATAATCTTTCAGTGGAGTCGCCAGGGAAAATAATACAACCTTTTTCACATGTAAGAATCTCTGTTTGCCCACATAAATCCTTTATCTTTTGAATCTTTGTTGTTCTTCCCAAGGATGATCTTCAACTCGTCCCCATCAATGACACTAGTTTGTTAGCACCGAAAATGAGCCCAAAGGTTGCGGAAGGCCCACTCTCGGGTAACAGAAAAACCACTTTATACTGCGCCTCTAGCCCTACGCAGTCAGAGAGGGATCTCTCGTTTGTCACCAGAGTCTACTCCGCATAAGATTTTCAATCTCGTGTGTCACCGAAGTCTACTCTGCATAGGATTTTCAATAGGCATGATTAGGGGGCCAGGATTCTGAATGGAACAGAGTGTGTAAGGGTGAGATGCAAGGTGGGATTATCGAGGCAGGAACCATTGGCAATGGAGTCGAGAACCTACATAATGAATGCTTTCAAGAGAAAAGGAAGGCATCAGGCACCAAATAGAGGCAAGGTAGCCGTTGATCTCCCAATCAGGAGATTTTTAGCTGGAGGTTGGAGGACGAGAGAGAGAACAGTCCATCGCGTGGAGCACCAGCGAGATGAATTCCATGCAACTTTTGAAGAACAATTGATAAATGTTTGGAATAGTAGCCAGAGCATAACAAGTATGAATTCCTAACTACTATACCCTAAGTTGTAGACATGAAAAGCAATTAACAAATTGGAGTGAAAACATGAAACACATTACACGTAAGAGAAGATACATATTGGGAAAATAAACGACACATGAATCTCTGCTATGATAAATAGCTCTTTCTCTGCAATTTTATTCATAACACAGGTGTCAAACTTATTTAAAATGGAGAGCCTCAGCCCTCAAATGTTTCCCAATCTAATCAACTAAATATTTCCTCCCTCTATCGGGAGTCTATTTATACTATTTTAATGTTGAGACTATCGAACAAAAAAGTGTTACAAGTCACTATCATGTGCTAACTGTACAGGGAGTGGACTATCGCCACGTTTTACAAATATAAACAACATCATGGAGATATGGCGTGTGATGAAGCAGAATGATAGCACAGAGCCCTCTACCATCCTGCTTCATGAAAGTGATTCCCACGTGGTATGCTGATGGTTAATTTCCACCACAGGCTGCTTCAAACATATTTTGGGTCTCCTTGTCCAGCCGGCGATCCATTGCTCGAATACTTTTTTCGACCCCTCCTTCGTTGGGTAACACTGTTATAGGAGGAATCCGGGAAGAAGGTGGTCATGCACTTGGTGATGATAAATGACTTAAGAAGCTTATCATCCTTGTACTACTCTCTTCCTCCTATGAGGAGGGTTTTCCCACAATACATGCAGCCGAGTGTGCATTTGACCTTCTCCTCACCCATGACCAAACAACCAAGTGGAGATCCTGGGTGTGGCGTCGAAGGCTCCGACCCACCTAGTCCCTGTTCGAGCATTTGCTCCAACAGTTTTGCCACCAATGTGATATGGGACTTCAGAGGTCATGACTGTAGCTAGGAGAATCGAAGGGATGTCACTGGGATGTGAAAACCCATGCACTACACATCCAGAGACCAGGTTGCGTAGAAGTGGGTTGAATCCCCCTTGGTATTTCACATTTGTGCCCCGGTGGTTGGTGATTTTCTGGTGTAGATAACCAGAACACAGATTCATGTTTTCCTACCAAGAGTACCCCTTGTCAAACTAATTCCTTGAACCACACAGTCATGGTTGTCTATGAAATACTTCGACACTTTTCAGAATTCAATCATATATCTATTATCATCTACACATTTCCATGCCTCAACGATCTTCGGAAGATGGTGTTATATAGTGTGAGTAGAGACGGCTTAGGAAGGGCTATACCCTTAGAGTAGCTGCGATGGTGGTATGTGTGATGCCAGGGTGGTGATATTTCCTCCTGATGTTTTAATCATATCTGGTATGGCTAAGATTCCAAGATACTCCCACATGGCTTCTAGGCTAGTTTCAAGGGCTGCAAATTTGACCATTTATTTCCCTTTCAATTACCTTGACGGTAGCATCGGGATGTTTCATTTGATCGCATCCCTCGGCCTCATGTAAATTCCAAGTCTGTCATCTCATTGAATCAAACCTCCATCTTTCGCACGGTTCCTTTCGAAGTGAACCATGTGCCACACTTCCGAACCGAGGAAATTAGCATCGCTAGACAATACTTCCATATTAGGCTTATCTTGAATAGCATCGAAGGAATCGGTCAATTTGTAATGGGGGGAATATTACACACATGAACGCCTCCTCCGCTATCATCTCCACACTGGATGTGAAATCACGTACCCTAGGAGCCACCTCAACTGTTCAATTTGGGGAATATTTAATTTCCACTATCCATGTTCCATTCCTTCGAGCACCGTGGGCAGTTCAGGATCATAACATGTTTTCAACCGTTGATCGTGACCGGTTCTTCATGCAGTCGTAGATCTGAGTGGGCCCCACTATCTTTCGCAATGAAAATATTTTGATATTCATCGGGCTAGTCTGCACTATGAAATAAACCATGGCCATAGATTTCTTTCCAATCCTATCATAGCCATTGATCTTCGCGATAGCTACCCCTCCTTCACAATTTGAAATCGTGGTTTTCACCTGTGCATGTATGGCTTGCGAAATTTATTGAGGCCGTAGATCTGACTCAGACCTCATTTCGACCGTAGAATGTTTCCAAATTTTAACCCATTTTGTAAAGTGGAAACATGGCTTTGGTAGAGCATATGTACTCGTGCAAAATGGTTTAAAGCCATTGATCCATCTTCGATCAATTTCATCCTTTGATCTCGAGCCTTGCCCAATGCCTGCAGCACCTCTTTCGCTTTCTTCTTTGCTTTGCAACTTTGATACCCTGATGGAGAGTTCACATGAAGTTCACGGGGATGAGACCTTCATCAAACTCCTATCAGGTTCTTAAATCAACTGTTAAAAAACAGAGTGTTAACAGGTTAGGTACCCATGTGTTCACCGCAACCTCTCATTGGATGCTTACGTGGGGTTCATAAGATATGTAAATTGGAATCATTGTGTTAATCAATTAATTATGAAATTTTATTTTTATGGTGAAAATTATTGGTTAACAAATGCTAGGTTAATTTATTATGTGATTATGTGAAGTGGTAGGTTTTAGATTTCTTATGCTTTAATGTATTGACCAAGTAGTGGTGTTTATGTGTGTAGGTGTGCATTGTGTCGTGTTGGAACTTTCTATGGTGATCAGAACCCCTATTTTATTACTATTTATATCTATCACATTGTGTCCTTTCATCTCCCCTAACCCTAGAGATTCCCAATTTTTTTATTCGCTAACCTGGAAGAATACAAACAATTTCATAAAAAAATAAATAACTTTATACGATGCTTTCCCAGCTGGAAAAACACACGGCCTGTGCATTAGATTCTCAAGAAATTTCATCATATTTGGTTGGCTCAAGCACCAGTCACATCAATGCGCCTCCACACATGATGTATCTTGGATATAAATCCCCTTCTTTTGCGTGTCTTTCACACTTCCCACCTTCAAACTTGGTGAGCAATAATACATGCGATACATAAAGAAGACATAATGAGAGATATATATGATATGGAAACAACAATAATTCACAGTATTTTCAATTTAATGATAATTATCTATTACTAAAGAGAAAAATATGACGAACAACTCCCTGTTACGTAATCATTTTATTTAATTTAATCTTCGAGAGGAGAATTTCTTAGTTTCCCCAATGGTTCATAGTAAAAAAACCAAATAGAGATTGAACGACTCAAATCATCTCAAAAGACGAATCGAGTTTGATTTGAACCATTAGATCATGCGGCCCCGACAACTCCTTTTTGTGAAATAGTGGAAAGTGGAAATGAGGATGTCAACTTTCTTCAAGATTAACTTCTATCTTCTTGTTTCTACTTTTCCGCTTCCACCCTTCCGCTTCCGCCTTTTTCTATGCGATATTTCTGGACCGTTGATCTATGCATAAGCTCTTTGAACCGGTGATCTTACGGCTATTGAAAAGAGGAACTCTAAGTTTTCGAAACCAGATTTCCGTATTTCCACTTTTTCACTTCTTTTCCGAGTTGTTGATCTTCACAAAAGCATTCTAGACCGTTGATCTGAAATCAAAGTGGATCACAGAATTTGGATTTCGGAAAGAGGGATTCCAAATCTTTTGAAATTAAACTTTGATCTTTTTGCTTCTGCTTTTTCTTGACCGTTGATCTTTGCAGGAGCCTTCCGGAAATCCAAAATTGGAAACCAGGTTCGCCAAATTTTCAAAGTTAAACTTTATCTTTCTACTTTTATGCTTCTGCGGATTGCGAAAAGTGGAAATCAGAAAGCGGATTTTCCAACTTTCATGACCAAAAACAAAATGGATCTCGGACTGCGGACTTCAGAAAGCGGGAATCCAAATTTTTTGAAATTAAACTTTGATATTTCCGCTTCCACTTTTTCTTGACCGTTGGTCTTTGCGGGAGCCTTTTAGAAAGCGAAAATTGGAAACCGGTTTCGCCAAATTTTTGAAGTTAAACTTTATCTTTCCTCTTTTCTCTTTTCTGCTTCCACAGTTCACGAAAAGCGGGTTCGTCAAATCTCATGACCAAAAAAAAATGGATCTCAGATTGCGTACTTTAGAAAAAGGTATTTCAACTTTCTTGAGGTTAAGTTTGATCTTTCCGCTTCCACATTTTCCTTTCCACCTTTTTCCTGGACTGTTGATTTTTTTCGATTTGTCCTTAGTCGTTGATCTAAAATCAAAAATCGGATTTTTTCATATAAGGCATGTGGCCAAGGTCATGCCTAAGGATTTTTACCAAATTGACACTTCAGGATTAGGAATTTTCTTTTGCTTAAGCTTCTAGGAAATTCTAGGTTTGCGGGGAGTGATTATCTGAGTTGGAAAACAAGTGTAAGTGTGCTTTTAAAATAAAAAATGGAAGGATGGGCCCTAAAATGTAATTTTTTTTGGAGAAGCAGTTGCATCGACAACAATTGGTGACTAGCTGGTGAACGCAGATCTCTGAAAAAACCTTCTTTGAACAACAATATTTCCATATGGCATTGTACTATGAATGTTTAGTGATTACTTAAATGTATTTCCTGAGACTTCTTTAAGCCAGACTTATTCAGGTATGCAACTTTCAAGCATCACATTTGATACCATTCCTTTGGGAGTAAGGTAACCAAGAGTTCAGTGTCTTGATAACTCTCATTGGGATAGAGTATGAAGCTCATTTTACCCCTGTCTTTAATTTGTAACCAGATACGATTCCATGGGATCGTAACAGAGTAAGACATATGTATTCATTTGTTCGTCATTCCCATGCTATAAGTATTCTTTTGATGCTTTCTTTATGATTGAAAATGTCTTCCGAGTCTTCCTTGATTGCTTCTTTTAATTTGAGAATTTGGTATGGGTTCTTCCATCCACAATGTCCTTTTTTGTGAGTGAATTTTTTTTTTCTCATCATCGTCATGGACAAAGAAGAACCTTGCTGATATTTGCTGTTTTGACACCCCTTTTGGTTTGATGATTTATTTCTTCAGCATCATTTTTTTAATTGAAGACTGAATACTTCAGAAAATTGAATTTTCAATCTAAGCCTTTTGGCCTCTTTTATATGTATCAATGGGATAATTTTGAATACCATACACCCGTCAAACCTTCTTCCTTTCTGTGGGTCCATCATGATATGATTCATGAGATAGGTATTAATGTGAGAATGGATGAAACCTGAGATAGTACTCCAAACCTCATGAGTCTTGGTTATTTCATAGGGTTTATAATGATTCAAATGTGGGATTTAATATTAGCTTCCCTTTCCATCATCTGTCAACAGTTAAAAAATATCATCATGATCGAACTTTACCATTTTCTCTTTCCCATAAGCAGTTCCTGACATCCAAAGATTTTGAGTTTAATCAGATGCCTATACTTCCAAGCACCAAAATTTGAGTTGGTTTATTAAAATAAAAAAAACTAAGGCTATGAAATAAGGTGAAACAAAGAGGAAAATTAAAAAACTAAAAGAATTAAGAAAAACATAGTTCTAAATATGTACAAAGTGTTCCTACAACTTAAGTGAAGTAATGTTTGAGACAAAGGCCATTTACATGAATAATTTCTTCCTGTCCTTGTAAATCTTGCAATTTTTAAGTTGCAAGTCCTAACTTTTAAGCTATTAGATAAGGGCCAATCCATAAATGTTAGAACTTTGTGTGTTTTCCCTTTTCTGTATGCAGATTATCCCATTTCAAAACTAGGTCTCCTACATCAAATTTGCTTGTACCAGATTTTCTTTTGTCGAACCATTTTTTGATGATAACTTGATGTTTGTTGAAATTATCTTTATCCTTTTTATGTAATTCCTTTAGTTTTAATAAAGTGTCAATTCATGCTTGTAAAACTTTGCTACTGGAACCCCTTGAGGCTTGAGCTAATTGCGAAGATGGGAGCAGAATGTTTGGGGAAAAATAGCTTCTTTTCCATATACCAGAGTATAGGGAGACACTCCTAAGGAATTATTTGGGGTGACCCTATCTTCCCATAGTACATTTGGAAGGGGTGAGTGCTAATTTCTCTGATCTTCAATAACCATTTTCTTCAAAATTTAGATAAGGTTCTTATTTGTTGATTCTGCTAAACCATTTCCCTGAGGATAATAATTTGATGAGTAATGTAACTTAATTTCCTTTTCATAAGAAAAATAAATTATTTTAATAGATGAGAAATAAGATGCATTATAAAAAACAAGGGAAATTGGAACTCCAAACCTGGTCATAATATTCTCTTGGAGGAAGTTGATGACCATATCCTTGTTCACTTTGCGCAATGTAATCGCTTCAAACCATCGTGTGAAATAATATGTAGCCATAAGGATATATCGATGTTTTAATGAAGAATTCAGGTTGATTTACCCAATAACATCTATTCCCCACTGTTCGAATGGCTCTGAAATAGTGTTATAGCTGATTTTACCACTCCAGGTGAATCACACTTGTATGGCCTTTCACCTATCCTGCTGCAGACTCCTTGGACCCCTTGGACCATTTTTTGTCCTTTGATGTTTCCTAGACCATCCCTAAAAACATGTGAAAATCGCTATACGCGACTTTTAAACCCTTAATCACGTATATACGCGGGTTTGAACCCTAAAACCACGTACATTGGGATGTGTACAAAATCCAAATCCTTTTGGAGTTTTCCCTAACATGGATCCGCCTCACTTGTCTCCTAGCCTTCCATATGCCTTGAGATCATCTGAATTCGACCTTTCATTACCCCATTGAAAATCTATATAAGGAACCCTTTGGATACATTGAAGGCATAAGAGAATTGAGAGCAAAGAAACTATAGTCCATTGTTGTCGGAACTTGTGCTTGAGTCTGCATCCCTTTGTCCCTTGGAGCACTTTTGTGTTCTTCCCAAGCTTGCCTTTTGCTTGTGAGATTGCTATCGAGAGATGGAGGATTGAAGTGGTGGAGGCCCATGTGGGGGATTGAATTTCTTCGATTCACAGATGTGCCGACAGAGGTTGTATCCATTGTAATCTTTGATTTTATATTAATAGAAATGTCTTTTTCTGTCCAATAATGTGTGTTTGAATGAATATTGTATCCATGGGATGATTTCAAATGTTTATACATTGTTGATTGTATATGCCAAAATATATCTAACACTAATATATATAGTATGCTTGTATTGTTTACTTGTTGTTTAGGAAGTAATCTATCAATTCAAGCGGAAGTTGGAAAGCTCAACGGGGATCTACTTCAACCGTCCGGAATAAGGTACGAGGTTTGATCCTTTAGTGTTAGATATTTAATTTCTATTGCATATTGGAAAGGATTGATTTCTGGAGTCAAGCTGTCTATTGTGGTACCCCAAGCCATAGGAATTTCTCTCCGTAACAGAATTGGTGACTCCCCTGGGGAGTTCCTAGTAGTTTTCCTTTGGGGGTTTTCTATTGGCATTCAATGACTTTGAATTGCTCTTTCTCTCATGTTTCTGTGTCGGGTCTAGGGGCATGTTTTCCTGGTAGTGTCTGATTGGTGTGAAGTTTGTCTCAGCTTGTCTGTTTGCCTTTATTTTTATGCACTTTTCTTCCTGTACGCGAGTTTTGAACTCACAGTCGCGTATACATGTGGATTTCTCTGCTATTTTTGCGTATACACGCGAGTTTAATGTGAACAGTCATGCATGCCCTTAGTTTTTCCTTTTAGAGGAAGTTAAATGGTTGCTGGGTGAGTTGTGATGATTGCTGAGTCTCCTTTGATGCTGCCAGAGTCTGAATACACCTCTATTTCTGACCAGAGACATTTTTTTTAGGGTAAATTTCTTTTTTAAGAATGTTCTTGTCATTGCATTTTTGATTTTTTGTTTTGAGATTAGTGCATTAGACTTCTTTTACCTTAGTACTTTGCTTGAATGTGCTTGCAGAGTTTGGGGGTTGCAGAATCATTCTTTTGCTTTTTATATATCTTTTTATTTCAAAAAATCCAAAAATATTTGCTTATCATCATGCATTGCATTTTGCATTTTGCATAGTACTTGCACTAGATTTGCTTTGGAGTATTAGTCAAGAGTTCATATAGGAAAGCTTGCATTTATCATTTGAAGAAAATTGTGCATTTCACGTAGTAGCATACCTTGTTTTCATGGACATAATGCATTTGCATTGATTGTTAGGTGTGCATTTTACTTCATGTTGTGTCATAACACCATTAGTTGCATGACCATATCCCTCTTTTGAGTAATAAAGCCAAAAAAAATCAATGCTTAATTAAAATGAACTACACTATTTTATTTGATAGGGTTCACCAAAAAGCTTAGGTTTTAGGGTCTTGGAATAGTTCAATGTGAGTAAATTCTCCAAGACCACTAAACAACAACATGTATGTGTCTGTCCAGGTGAGTGTGTGAAATCCTTGGTATAACCAGTGTTTCTCAGGATCCTCCTCTCAAAAGGGAGTTAAGCATGAGGCAGTGTGAGCGGTTATTGATTGGGATGACCCTTAGTCATAACTGAGTAGCACCGGAGATATTTCCAAGATTGTATTCGTATCTAGGGGCTCTTTCGAGAGTTTCGGGCTTTGTTGCCCTACCCATATGGTCAATCCCACCTGCGACTGTCTACTTGAGAATTGATTATATTGAGGTGACCTTAGTGGCCTTACCTAGGATATCGAGGGGGTACTTTGCAGGGGTTATTCTGTAAGTGTCCTGGCTAGGTTGGGGTCAGACAGAACAGTCGCTTTACGTGTTGAAGCTGAGGGCCACAATAATTGGTTACGTACCTCCACTTGTTGTGTATGGGAGTTTCAAGCCTCTCCTAGGTGAGACATACCTGCTTCAATCAGGATATCACTTATCCTACCCTTGATTGCTTGCATTTGGATTTATATTTTATTGGTGATTTCTCTATGCACGATAGCTTACCTAGGGTTTGCGTAGATAGAGATTATTTTATATTTTTGAGTCATTGTGGATTCTGGTGCGGCTCCTCGCCATTCTCGTCGTTTAGCAGGGATTCCACCTTCTACATCTCCTCCTCCTTTGGGATAGAGAAATAGACAGTATAGGTGGACTACTTCGCACATTGATTCACACACCATGGGAGACCATATAGAAGGTATTCCTGAACCACCTTCTCCTATTCATGTGGAAGATGGGGAGTTTACTCCTAACTATGATCCTTCACTCGACTTGACTGAGTTAGGTCTTGTGATTTCTGAGATAGGAACCTTTCATTGTAGACCTACTTACTCTAGGGTTGATTCCCCATTGATGCATCGCCGGTATGGTATGCCGAAGGATGATGAGACTCATTTTGAACCCGCGAGCATGATTTTTGGTAATTATGGTATGTCTGGTTTTCCCACACATGATTTGGAATTTCATGTCGAATCTGAGTTCGAGCCTAACACTATGCCCGGGGGCACTCTCATTCCTTACCATGCAAAGAGGTTTGGGAGCACTAGTCACATTGCACCTTCCATCCCGGCAGTGGAAGCTACATCACATATTCCTCCTAGGTCTAGGGTTAGTGATCCTATTAGGATACCAGATCCGAGACGAGTGACTATAGGGAACGGTATGTAATTAATTACATAGATACCTTCATCCTCCATCCCTAGTTCTTCGAATTTTCACCCTCCACCTCATTCACGTGGTCCTTCGGGCTGAAACGTTGCTATGAGTTATGTCTGTACTACAGTTACTAGATCAGTCATGTCTCAAGTTTACATATCGCCCGTTGCTTTGGTAGGTTATGTTCATACTTCTAGAGGTCATGTTACTACTTTTGGAGCATATATTCCTACTTCCGGTATGTATATTCCTACTTCTGTAGCATATATTCCTACCTACGGAGTGTCTCATGTGACATCTGTTATAGTGGATTTCACCACTCTAGGTGAATCACATTTTGTATGGCCTTCCCCTGTCCCGCTGCAGACTCATTAGACCCTATGGACCACTTTTTGTCCTTTGATGTTTCCTTGATCATCCCCACAAACATATGAAAAATGATATACGCAGCTTTTAAAACTATAACCGCGTACATACGCGGGTTTAACCCATATAACCGTGTACATCAGGATGTGTGCATAATCCAAATCCTTTTGGAGTTTTCCTTGACATGGATCCGACTCATTCGACTCTTGGCCTTCCCTATGCCTCGATATCGCTCGGATTCGATCTTTCATTATCCCTTTGAAAGCTATATAAGGAACCCCTTTGTACATTGAAGGCATAAGAGAGAATTGAGAGCAAAGAAACTATAGTCTATTGTTTGCTAAAATTATGCTTGAGTCTGCATCCCTTTGTCCCTTGGAGCACTTTTGTGTTCTTCCCAAGCTTGCCTTTTTCTAGTGAGCTTGCTATTGAGAGATGGAGGATTGAAGCGGTGGAGACCCAAGTGGGGGATTCAGTTTCTCTGGTTCGTAGACGTGCCGTCAGAGGTTGTATCTTGTAATCTCTGATTTATATTAATAGAAATATCTTTTCCTATCCAATGATGTGTATTTGAATGAATATTTTATCCATGGGATTATGTCAAATGATTTTACATTATTGATTATATATGCTAGAATAGATATAACACCATGATATATAGTATGCTTGTATTGTTTACTTGTTGTTGAGGAAGTGTTATAGGAATTCAAGCTGAAGATTGGAAAGCTCAACGGGGATCTACTTCAACCGTCCAAAATAAGGTACGAGGTCTGATCCTTTAGTGTTAGACATTTAATTTCTATTGCATATTGGAAAGGATTGATTTTTGGAGTTAAGCTGTCTGTTGTGGTACCCCAAGCCATAGGAATTTCTCTCCATAACAGAATTGGCGACTCTGCTGGGGAGTTCCTAGTAGTTGTCCTTTGGGGGTTGTTTTATCGGCATTCAATGTATTTGAATTGCTCTTTCTCTCTTGTTTCTGTGTCGGGTCTAGGGGCATGTACACTTGGTAGATTCTGATTGGTGTGAAGTTTGTCTCAGTCTGTCTGTTTTCCTTGATTTTATGCATCTTTTCTTCCTGTACACGGGTTTTTGACTTACAGTCACATATACACACAGTTTCTTTTGCGATTTCCACGTATACATGCGGGTTTATTGTGAACAGTCACGTATACCCTTGATCTTGTCTTTTTGGGGAAGATAAATGGTTGCTGGGTGAATTTTTTTAGTTGTTGAGTCTCCTTTGACACTGCCTGAGTCTGTTTTGACCTCTGTTTTTTACCAGAAATGTTTTTTTTAGCCTAATTTTTTTTATAGGAAAGTTCTTGTCATGGCATTTTCGATTTTTTGTTTGAGATTAGTGCATTAGAATTCTTTTACCTTAGTGCTTTGCTTGAGTGCTATTTGGGTGTACTTGCAGAGTCTAGGGGTCGTAGAATCATTCTTTTGCTTTTTGCATCTCTTTTATTTTCAAAAAATCCAAAAATGTTTGCTTATCATCATGCATTGCATTTTGCACTTTGCATTGTACTTGCACTAGATCTAGATTTGCTTTGGAGTACTAGTTAGGACTTCATATAGGAAAATTTGCATTTATCATTTGAAGAGAAATTGTGCATTTCACGTAGTAGCATACCCTGTTTTCATGGACACAATGCATTTGCATTGATTGTTAGGTGTGCATTTTACTTCTTGTTGCGTCATAACACCATTAGTTGCACGACCATATCCTATTTTTGAGTAATAAAGCCAAGTAAAATCAACGCTAAATTAAAATGTATTACACTCTTCTTTTCTAGGGTGCACCAACAATCTTAGGTTTTAGGATCTTGGAATAGCTCATTGTAAGTCAATTCTCCAAGATCACTAAACAACAACATCTAGGTGTCTATCCAGGTGAGTGTGTGAAATCCTTGGTATAACCATTGTTCTCAGGATCCTCCTCTCAAACGGGAGTTAAGCACGAGGCAGTGTGAGCGGTTATTGATTGGGATGAACCCTAGTCATAAATAAGTAGCACCAGAGATATTTCCAAGATTGTATTCATATCTGGGGGCTATTTCGAGAGTTTCAGGCTTTGCTACCCTGCCCATACGGTCAATCCCGCATGCGACTATCCGCCTGAGCATTGATTATATTGAGGTGACCTTAGTGGCCTTACCTAGGATCGAGGGGGTACTTGTAGAGGTTATTCTGCATGTGTCCCAGCTAGGTTGGGGTCAGACAACACAGTCGCTTTACGCATTGAAGCTGAGGGCCACAATAATTGGTTACGTACCTCCGCTTGTTATGTATGGGAGTCTCAAGCCTCTTCTATGCGAGACATACCTGCTTCATTTAGGATCTCACTTATCTAGCCCTTGTTTGCTTGCATTTGGCTTTAGATTTTATTAGTGATTGCTCTGTGCATGCTAGTTGGCCTAGGGTTGATGTAAATAGAGATTCTTTGCTATTTTTTTTAGTCATTGTGGATTCGAGTGCGGTTCCTCGCCATTCTCGTCGGTTAGCAGGGATTCCGCCTTCTACTTCTCCTCCTCCTTTGGGAGAGATACCTAGACAGTCTAGGCAGATTATGTCACACATTGATTCACACACCATGGGAGACCATTCAGAAGATATTCCTGAGCCACCTCCTCCCATTCATGTAGACGATGGGGAATTTACACCTACTTACAATCCTTCACATAACTTAGCTGAGTTAGGTCCTGTGATTTCTAATATAGGAGCCTTGCATGATATACCTACTCACTCTAGAGCTGATTCCCCTTTGACACATTATTGGTATGGCATGCCGGAGGACGCCGAGACTCATTTCGAACCCGCCACTACTAGCTATGGTAGTTATGGTACGATTGGTTTTCCTATGCATGATTTGACATTTCATGTCGAATATGACTTTGAGCCTAGCACTATGCCTAGGGGCACTCTCATTCCTTACCATGCGGAGAGGTTTGGGAGGACCAGTCACATTGCACCTTCCGTCCCAGTGGTGGAAGCTGCATCTTATATCCCTCATAGGTCTAGGGTTAGCGATATGATTAGGATATGAGATCCGAGACGAGTGACAATAGGCGGTAGTACGTATCTTATTACTCATATTCCTTTGTCCTCGGCCCCTAGTTATTCAAATGTACATCCTCCACCTTATTCACGTGGTCCTTCGAGTCGACACATGGCTATGAGTCAGGTCCATACTGCGTTTACTAGACTGATTGTGTGTCAAGTTTACATACCGCCCGTTGCTTCGGGAGGCTATGTTCATGCTTCTAGAGGTCAAATTGATACTTCCGGTATGTATATTCCTACTTCCAGAGCGTATCTTCCTACCTACGGAGTGTCTCATGGGGCATTGCATGTGATGACCTATGGACCTTATTATGGGACGTAGTATGGACAGGTTTCTTCACCTTATGGAGGCGGGTATTCACAACCTGCTTATTTTCCTAATTATGGCTTTGTAGATCCTACTAGTCAAGGTCCACCTCATTATGGTGCTTCCATGCCACCCTATACGGGTCATATGGGAGGAGGGCACTGTGGCCAAGGCTATGGTGGTAATCAACCCTATATGAACCAGGGAGCGGTCCATAGACCTCATCATCCTAGGCTCCCTTTCCTCGTGACGCTTAATCTTCTTGACTTATCGAGACTTACGAACGATCCTGTGGCTCATGACCCGGCTTGGCCAGCTGTCCCCACCAAGCTTCCTTCGGACATACCTAAGTTCCAAGGAAAACCGGGAGAGGATCCGAGCACACACGTTACTACGTTCCACCTATGGTGCTCTTCGAATTCATTACATTAGGACTCAGTCCGTTTGAGACTATTTCAATGCACCCTCACAGGGCCTGCTGCGAAATGGTATATAGAGTTACCTAGGGGCACTTTCACTTTGTTCGACGACCTTGCGATGACTTTTCTTAATCACTTCCAGCTACCAGTGCGCTATGACGTTGGTATTGAAATCTTGTCGATATTTCAACAAGATAAAGCCACCCATATTTCTGATCATATTCAAGAGTGGTGTAGATGGAAGAGATTAATTAAAGCCTTTATACCACCGGAGTTCCTTCTCAAGTGGTTCCTCAAGTCATTATTGCCATATATAGTGAAGGATGTGTCCACATCCAGAGTGCAGAATGAGGAACAAGCAATCTTTAGGGCGCAGGAACTGGACTTGATCTATGCTCAGTTCGGTTTGTTGTGTGAGATTATTCCCATAGCTCCTCATTCCAGTTTCGATCCCAAAGTCAAACCTGTACCCCATGCCGATGGCATTGTGGGTTGTGCAAGTGCGAAACCTGTAGATTCGGTTGCAAAACAAGTTAGCCAGTTGTTGCTCAACCAATCTGATTCAGGACAAGCTATGGCTTCGTCTCAACCCGCCCAAACGGTGAATGTACTCTCGGTGCAATCATCAGACTATAAGGGTAACCAGCAGCCTCGAAGAAATAGAAAAAAGGGTAAAAATAATAATCAAAAGGGTGGGAATAAGAATGAGAATGCTAACAATAATGACAAGAACAATAAAAATGTTGGGGGCGACAAGCAAGCGAAACGTAAGGTCAAATTCCCTTGCAAGTTATGTAAGGATGATCACCTCACTTACTTGTGCCCTCAGATTGATGAAGCTTTGAGATTCTTATCACAAGGCCCAGCTGTGCTAACGAACCCTTTACCGCATAACCAAAATATGAACTCGAAGTCCCATGACCAATCTAGTGAGAATGATCCACCAGAGACTAGTGCTCGTGGGTGCATTAACATGGTTCGTGCTGCCAAGGTTATGACTCATGCGAAAGATTATAGTTCGTCACAACCCGGCCCAGGAAAAGAGCTTGATCCACCAAGAACTCCTTTCCGCATTGAGAAACCTGCGAATAATCCTGAGGCTGCACCTCACATTCCTAAGGGATTCCTTAAGCATTCGGGGCATAATCCAAATGCCCGAGCCGCCCATAATTATTCAGTTGTCGATGATTTGGGCCACACTCCTTGTGTGATCTCTGCATTGGAAGTGCTTCAAAGTTGTCCTTCGCAAATGAAGGCATTGCTTTCTGCCCTTGGTGTGAATGGAGATGATTCTTCCTCGGTGATCAAATTTCAAACCGTTGGACTGTAGCCTCGCTTTCCCTTCTATGAGTCTCTTTTTGTGCACATAGAATGTCTTAATATGATCATCAAGCATACTGTGATTGGCGAGGGTGTTGCGGCTTCTGTGATGTATTTGTCCTGTTGGAAGGGTCTGGGTTCTCCTGAGCTATCTAAATCAGCAACTATGTTAACTACGTTTGATGGGAGATCTTTTAGGCCACACAGTATCCTCCCTTCCCTTAAATTCCATTTGGGGGGGAAGACCATTGCGATAGAGGTTGAGGTGGTTGATGCCCCCCTTGACTACAATCTCTTGCTGGGTAGGAATTGGATGTATAGTATGCAAGCTGTTGCTTCTTCCTTGTTCCACGTTGTATGATTTCCACATAACGGGAAGATTGTAACAATTGATCAAATGGCATTCAAGAATTCATCTGTTACCGCATCTTCAGGAGCTATGATCCTGATCATTGAGCACTCTCAGCCGAAAACTGGGAGTGTGGATGTAGGCATGTATCCATCCCTCATGGGAAGCTTTAGTTTTCCTGCACCAATCCTCATGATAGGATCTTGTTCCGATGAGGCTTCGACATCTACGAACTCGGTGTATTTTCGCACAACTCATATGGAATATCCTTGGATTCTTCCTACACAGAGTACTTCGAGTGAGCCCGTCGAGATGAGCGCGTCGTTTCCTGCAGCTATGATAGCTTATCAAGCTAATCTCAAGAATGTTGCAGAGCCTTGTTCTTTCTCTTCGCGGAAGGAGGAGATAGACCCCTATGTGCTGCTGTCATGGGCAGTACAGTCTTCTCATGCCCATGACTACCTTGATATGGTTTTCCCTTCAGATGAAGTGATTATCGAGGCTATGTCAGAAGTTGAGCCACCATGGGAGGAACTTCATCATGGATCGTACTTTCTCCAGCGCTTGACCGTTTGGAGCATGAGGATTATAGGGAGATTCTTAGTAAGAAAGTTGGTAGTCCTGTGATTCCATTAAGCTCTCCTGGTTCGATGGATGATGAAAACATAGCGAACATATCGAAAATGATTCCTATCAACATTTCTCGCAATCCTGGCATGATAGAGAATGTCTATATTGGGGCGGAATGTTCCCATGCTGAGATTCTGGAATATACTGAGCTATTCAAGGAATTCTGTGATATTTTTGCTTGGTCTTACGACAAGATTCCAGGTATTGACCCTCGAATTGTCGAACATGAGATTAAGATTTACCCCAACGCTAAGCCTGTTCAACAGCGTTTACGCATCGTGAATACTAGGAAAGCACCCTCCATTAAGGCAGAGATAGAGAAGTTGTTGAAATCCGGTTTCATCTATCCCGTTCCCTTCATGGAATGGGCTTCAAACCCCATTCCGGTGGATAAGAAGTAGGGAGAAATCCGTATATGCACTGATTTCCATGATTTGAATCGTTCCTATCCTAAGGATAACTTCCCCACACCATTTATAGATCAGATTTTTGATGAGTGTACGGGTAGCGAGGTGTTCTCCTTTATGGACGGCTTTTCCGGGTATAATCAGATCCAGATTAAACCTGAGGACCAACACAAGACTGCATTTATTTTTCCTTAGGGAACATTTGCATATCAGAAAATTCCTTTCAGCCTTAAAAACGCCAGAGCTACGTTTCAGCGAGCGATGACCTTGATCTTCCATGATCTCAAGTCTATTATTGAAGTATTTTTGGATGACCTCGTTGCTCATTCTTGTATGAGAATGTGTCATCCCTATCACTTGAGATTGGTATTCGAAAGATACCGGCACTATTCAGCTAGACTCAATCCTCATAAGTGCATCTTTTGTGTGAAGTTAGGTCATTTTTTAGGATTCATCATTTCGAAAGAGGGTATAAGAGTTGACCCTTTGAAGGTTGAGGCAATACTTCAGGTGTCTCCCCTGAAGAATATTCATCATCTTCAGTGTTTGCAAGGCATGGCAAAATTCTTATGAATATTTGTTGTCAACTTTGCCAATTTGACTAGAGGCTTCATGCGTCTATTGAAGAAGGATACTCCGTTTGAGTGGGATGAGCGAGCCCAGGAGTCCTTCGATGCACGTAAGCGAGCCCTAGCATCAGCCTCGATGATTAGTCCTCTAGATTATAGCCGTGATTTTCTATTATATGTGGCCACATCATTAGAGACGATTGGTATGGTTTTTGTTCAAGAGGATGAGGAGCTCCAAGAGCATGTCATATATTATCTGAGCTAAAACCTTATTGACACAGAGATTAGTTATTCTCATGTCAAGAATCTTGCTTTGGCTACCATACATGTGGTTCAGCGTTTTAGACATTATATTCTCCTTCGCCAGACCTTGGTTGTGTCCCATGTCAATCCATTTCAGTTCATCCTCACATGAAGGATGATTGGGGGAGAATATAATAAATGGATTGTCATTCTACAAGAATTTGATCTCGAGTTTGTTTCAGCAAAATCGAAAAAATCTTTAATCTTTGCAGAGCTTATATCGGATTTCCCGAGCGAGGCCCAGGAGTTGGTTTGTGAAGATATGTTTGTCGATGAACCCATATTCTTAATCTCAATATTAGACCCATGGTATGGGGATATCATAGTATATCTACAAACACAGAGGACCCCTACTCACCTCTCGCGAGATGAACGACGACAATTACGTCACATTTATAAGAACTATCTTATAGTGGAAAATACTTTGTACCATCGTGGGGTAGATTCCATCTTACGACGTTGTTTAACTCATGATGAGGCTGAGGTAGTGCTTAATGATTGCCACAGAGGGGCGTGTGGTGGTCATTTATCTGGTCTATCTACAAATCAAAATATTTTGAGAGTAGGTTATTTCTAGCCATCGATATTTAAAGATTGTGTTGATGCAGTCAAGAGGTGCCACCCTTGCCAGGTGTTCGCACGTAATATGCACTCAAATCCTGCCTCGTTACATCCCATTATCACCGCCGGTCCCTTCACTAAGTGGGGGCTAGTTTTTATGGATTGCAACCTAGCTTCGGCTGGGGGGCACCATCATATTATAGTGGCTGTGGATTACTTCACGAAATGGGCTGAGGCTATGCCTACAGTAAAATCCGATGGTGAGATAGCCGCTCACTTTGTATTCAACCAAATCATTACTCAGCTCAAGATTTCGAAAGAGCTTGTCCCTGACCATGGCTCGCACTTTCAGAATCGTATGATGGAAGAATTGGCATCCAAGTTAGGGTATAAGAAAGAGCACTCCTCTTCTTACTACCCCCAAGCAAATGGACAGGTAGAAGCAGTGAATAAATCACTCAAATCCATTCTCCAATGAACCATTACACAAAGCAAGACGAATTGGCACATTATGTTATATCCTGCTTTGTGGGCATATCGAACCGCGGTTAAGACTACCACTTGTTTTTCTCCATATCAGCTTGTACATGGAGTGGATTCGATATTGCTGGTTGAATGCGAGATTCCTTTGTTAAATCTAGCTGTGGAACTCTTACCAAGCACTTCACCTTTGGAGGAGCATTTCGTTCACCTTGAGCAACTTGATGAGCAGCGTCGGGATGCCTTGGTGGCTCTAGAGGTTAATAAGTGTCGCGTTAAGGTCCAATATGATAAATTTGTCCGTCCAAGAGTGTTTAGTGAAGGAGACTTGGTCCTTTTGTGGGATCAACCGAAAGAACCCTTGGGGGCAGGGAACTTTAATCCTATCTGGCGTGGTCCTTACGTGGTCAAGCATGTGTTAGAGAAGGGTGCCTATGAGTTAGTGGATTACGAAGGGACAGCTTTGCCGGAGCCTAGAAATGGGCTCTATCTCAAAAAATACTATGCATGATCTTTAGCCAAGGCTGCTTGTTGTATATTATTGTACAACTTTGTGTAGTTAGGTTTTTTTCTTATCGTGATCCGGTTTGTGATTAGTTTCCGTTTCTTTTGGAAGATGTCAATGGAATATTCCACCTACATATGATTTGTGGATGGTGAAGCCGTCACACTCAACACTCAGCCTCTGCTGCTTGGGTGATTTATACTCCTATGGGTCAAGTACTGTCTTCAGGAGGTGTATGTCTATGACCATCTTCCAACAATGTTGCTGAATATAGCGCCGTTATTTAGCTTCTATGGGATTCCATTCTTCATGGTGTTCTATCTCTTGAGGTACATCTTGATTTGGAGTTAGTAGTGTCACAGCTCAATGGTTTGTACCATGTTAGAGATCCGACATTATTAAGAAGGTTCTTACGTGTGAGATTTCTAGAACGACAATTTGACAGTATAACATATATAGACATTCCAAGAAATAATAATCAAGTTGCTGACTCATATGCTAACTACGTGTTAGATTGGCATTTGTCTCATTCATAATAAATTAATCACAAACACAATTTTTACGCATGTAAATAAATAAATTGATCACCATAAAACCTTTTTATATATACATAAAAAATGTGGTAATACATAGTGTCATAATACAAAATTGGGGCTTTTCAGGCCACCATCATATAATACACGGTAGTACAAAACACATACACTCCCAGGTGTCTAATCCTGTGGAGAAGGAGAAGGGTGGTGATCATGGAATGTCACTACGGCTCTAGCTAGCCATCAGAATAAACGCACCCATGCGCGTGATACACCCACCACCTGCCGCTGTATGGCCTCAAGAAAGTCCTCAACTTGCGCCATGGGAACTCTATGAGTTTGTCTCACAAAGTTGGTATGAATTCTCTGGAGCGTTTGCTCCGCATCCACACCCGTGATTTCATCTCCTCGTCCCCTCCATCTATGACAAGGGAAGCCTTCTGGCCACCGTGGTCCCACATCTGCATCTAAATGGTAGATGTCACTATGTATTGTCACGCAAAAACATGTCTTTTTGATTCCACATAATCAAGAAAATACAAAAAAATTAAATAACTCAAAAAATTTAAAAAACAGCGAGGGTCGAGATTCGTTACCTATATCACCATATGCCGATGCTGGTGGCAATGGCATGTCCGAATCCCCCCGGAAATCTATCCCCGCATAGGGGTATTCATGTATAGCAACGATCTGTTGTCGCCACCATGGAAAGAAGTCAGCTGGATATGGGTTGGCCACCCTACCACCCCCCAGTCTGCGCATAGCATCTTCCCAACGCTGTTGGGCTAGATCTCGAACCCCGTGGAGAGGAATGTCCACTCTAGGGCTCAATCCTGGAACACGCTCGAAGAAAAACATGCTCAGAATACTGCTGAACCCGAAGTTCCGTACCCTTCCTGCCTTACACTCACTGAGATGGTGTTTCATGTTGCTCAGTAGTGTCATACTCCAGTCATATATGGTGGGTCTCATACACTCCATCATGTAGAACATTAGCGGCCGTGAGGCCTGATGGAGTGATTCTAAACCTGCTATCCTTGTTGATGTATATGTAACTTCGGAATGTCTTCTTCTATGTATATTATGTATTGTAACCCTATGTTTATTCCAGGATGTTTTTATTATGTATTTGAGTCATGTGGTCATGCCCCGATGTTCCGATCGGGAGGATTAATAATGTAATCAAGTCATATCAAGTCATTAGGTAAGTCCCCACAGTTTCGGGGCACTTGAGTTATTATACACTAATTAAGGTGTAGGCTCGAGTAGTAATTATTAGGTTGAGCCTACGTATGAAAAGGAAATTCAAGTGAATGGATGAATATAAATAGAGAGTGAGAGTCTCTCTATTTATTACTTGTGAAATACATCACTTGCTCTCCCAAGTGTGGCACACTACTGGAGAAGGAAATTTTGGGACTAAACAGAAGACAGAAGACTACTGTTGTTTTATTGCTGTGCTTGTTATTCTCTCAGTGAAAAGATCCTAAGATCATAATGCTAGCTTAAATGTGATGAAAAACTAACATGGTATCAGAGCTAACCTGAGAAGAAGACATTGTGTAGCTATAGAAACTAGGGCTTCCTAGTTTGTGGATCTTCCTCCACAGATTTTCAGCAAAAGTAAGGTGGAACAACTCTCCTCCTTAGGGCGCATCTTTCTGTCAAAGCGGAATTTGATTCCGAGCATTTTCAGTCTTCGATGCGGAAATTAGGGATTTCTATAGAAGATGAATTTTTGAGTGAAACCAGAATAGCATTATTCTCCTCATCAAAACCGAATTTTAGAGACCTGGATCAAGAAATTTGGTTGGGTAAAACTCCAGGAAATTCAAACCCTAGTTTGACCCTGAGCTAGGAGAAACCCTAAATACTAAAACTGCTAAGTTTTTATACAGTCGCTATATTCCAAGATTGTAAAATTATCAGAAGCTAAAAATTTCAAGGTCCAAATATAAAATTTTGATGAAGCCTGTGTCCAAAAATCAGACTCATATTCGCTGTACTCCAGGAGATATGATCTCTCCAAGTTAGGGTTCACGCCTCTTCCAGAATTCATCCCTAAACAGGACATTTGGGGAGATCTACAATATCTTGAGCTACAGAGGTCCAAATGGAATTCCTGAAGATTTTACAGAAATGGAATGGACTGTAATTTCGGTGGTCCGAATATCAGACTCAGAAGATGAACCAGTGACACGTGGCATGCCGTACAACTTCGCTGTTCTGAACAGTCCTATAACGGGTCACCTTGGGAAAAGGATCATAAATCCCAAATGGTGAAACCAATTCTGATGAAACTTGTGGTGTTGGATCAGGGACATGCGAGGTTACCTCAGTGCGAAATGTCAGACATAGAGTAGCAGTAATTTCGTATATATCATAGAAACAGTAACAGGCATTTCTGCAGAAGAAATTGGAAAATTAGGGCTTCCTGTTCCGGGAGCTTCCCTCCACTGTTTTCAGAAAAGGAGTACATTGGACAGATCCATTTGAAGAGATCTATCTGTTTATCCAATCATATCTAAAAGATTCCAATTTTTGAAAATTAGGGTTTCTGTGAAAAACCCTAGATCATCGAACTCCGGGACAAGGACGGACACCTCAAATCGGTAAGATCTAATCCTTTGCTATTTCCATTTGAGGTTCTCATTTCAATATGATATATCACATCAGCTTGGTGACAAGCTTGGGGAAGTTGACAACTTCCAATCCTGGAAGTATCTGATCTCTCTGAAGAAACTGGATTGGACACCTACCTGAGTATAGAGGTTCTAGTTTCAGAGGGAGACGAGGTTAGAAGCCTTTCGCAAGAAGAACTTGGTCAAGGACAAAGAAGACATCATGCTCATGCTGCAGAGGATGATGAACCATCCAGAAAGAGATCCAGATATGAAAGTGAAGTTTCTTCAAGCAAGGATGAATATGTTCTGATATAAGCTCTCATAGGTAACATTACTCATGGAAGTGATGATTGGCTTATAGACAGTGGGGCTTCCAAACATATGACGGGATTCAAGGAATCCTTTGTAAGACTGTCAGAACATGAATCACCTCACAAGGTGAAACTAGGAGATGAATACCAATATCCAATAATAGGTAGTGGGGAATCTTCATACAAGCTAGACTCTGGTAATTCTCTAACAATGAAAGAAGTATTGTTTGTGCTAGGATTGAAGAAGAACCTTCTCTCCATTTCAGCATTGATGCAAAAGGAATGCGGGCTGCATTCATAGATGGTCAAGTCATCATATGGCCAAAAGGAAACACTATCGATGATGTGGTAGTGATTGAATAACAAGAAGGAGGCTTGTACAAATTGAAGGGATATCCAGAACAAGCCTTGATCTATGACACAGTAGATCCAAATGAGCTTTGGCATTACAGAGCACTACCTATTGCAAGCAAAGCTGTTGAAGGTCTTCCAGAATTTCAAGCTATTTGAAGGGAAGAACAAAATCAGAATATGACTTAAAGAAACCAGTTGAAGAATGTGAAGATCCAGAATGCAGAGACCATGCAGTCATAAGAGTCTCTCAAATCAAAGAACAAATTGAAGTGGTAAAAAAAAAGTGAAGAATGCAAAAGTGGTGATGGCCACCTTGAATGGCCTCCCAGGATCGTGGAATTCATTCATGTGAGGAATGTGTGCTAGAAGGAAGTGATTACTTTCAATAGTC
>LPNX010455523.1:0-116578 GCA_001517045.1 Pseudotsuga menziesii | reverse complement strand
CTAAAGGATTAAGTTCCTTCCATGTCAGATGTGAGTGTTGGCCATTCCGACGAGCAGGTCGGATGTAAGGGCAACTACCATTCTCTAGGAGAATGGAGGCGCATGGTCAGTTACCAGGTAGCTCAGTCGAGGAGGACTGGGGTCCATTCTAATATGATTATTGGGATGTGTTCCCCTCATGATCAGATATGAGTGCATGCCCTTCCATCATTGTGAGCAGGATGTGTTCCCGCCTGGATGGATGTAAGTGCTGTGCCATTTCACAAATGATAGTAGGTGTGTCCTATCATGCTGGTGACTGTAAGTGCAGTGCCTTTTCAAAGATGGTAGTAGGTGTGTCCTACCATGTTGGTGATTGTAAGTGCAGAGCCTTTTCACAGATGGTAGTAGGTGTGTCCTACCATGCCGGTGATTGTAAGTGCAGATCATTTTCACAGATGGTAGTAGGTGTGTCCTACCATGCTGGTGATTGTAAGTGCAGAGCCTTTTCACAGATGGTAGTAGGTGTGTCCTACCATGCTGGTGATTGTAAGTGTTGAGCCTTTCCACAGATGGTAGTAGGTGTGTCCTACCATGCTGGTGGATGTGAGCGCTGTGCCTTTCCACAGATGATAGTAGGTGGGTCCTATCATGCTGGTGGTTGTAAGTGCTGAGCCATTTCATAGATGATAGTAGGTGTGTCCTATCATGCTGGTGGTTGTAAGTGCTGAGCCATTTCATAGATGATAGTAGGTGTGTCCTATCATGCTAGTGAATGTGAGTTCTGGGCCTTTCTGATGGGATTGTAGTTTATTACATGATCAGATGTGAGTGCTGGGCGTGCCTTTCTGACGAGCAGGTTAGATGTAAGTGCCGGGCGAAGACCTACATGAGGGTAGGCCTACAACCAGCATGAAAAAGGGCTGGCTCTGTAGAACTTCCTATGATGAGAAGAATCATGAGATAGCACCAGTGTTGATCCAGATCGAGTGGTGATCCAGATCCAGTGATGATGATCCAGCAGTGATGATCCAGATCGAGAGATGATGCAGATACAGATCCATATCGAGTGATGATCCAGATCCAGTCTAGTGATGTTGATCCAGATCGAGAGATGATCCAGATCCAGTGATGTTGATCCAGATCGAGAGATGATCCAGATCCAGTGATGATGTTCGATGATGATCTAGATCGAGAGATGATGCAGATCCAGTGATGATGATCCAGATCAAGAGATGATCCAGATCCAGTGATGATGATCCAGATCGAGAGATGATCCAGATCCAGTGATGATGATCTAGATCGAGAGATGATCTAGATCCGAAGATGACTTGAAGACAAAGATGACTTGAAGACTAAGATGACTTGAATACGAGATGATCCAGCTGATATAGAGAAGAAGACAAGTGCTGAAAATTGTGTCGAAAGAATACCTTCCAAATTAAGCGGAGTGTTGATGTATATGTAACTTCGGAATGTATTCTTCTATGTATCTTATGTATTGTAACCCGATGTTTATTCTGGGATGTTTCTATTATGTATTTGAGTCATGTGGTCATGCCCCGATGTTCTGATCGGGAGGATTAATAATGTAATCAAGTCATATCAAGTCATTAGGTAAGTCCCCACAGTTTTAGGGCACTTGAGTTATTATACACTTATTAAGGTGTAGGCTCGAGTAGTAATTATTAGGTTGAGCCTACGTGTGAAAAGGCAATTCAAGTGAACGGATGAATATAAATAGAGAGTGAGAGTCTCTCTATTTATCACTTGTGAAATACATCACTTGCTCTCCCAAGTGTGGCGCACTACTGGAGAAGGAAATTTTGGGACTAAACAGAAGACAGAAGATTACTGCTGTTTTGGGAGATCTCTTACTGTTTTGGTGTTGATTCTATCTTAGAGGAAGTTGCGAGGTTTTCTCCTTTATGGTTTCCCTGAGGAAAACTCTTTGTGTCTCTTGTCTCTTGTGATGTGCTTGTGTTTTATTGTTGTGCTTGTTATTCTCTCAGTGAAAAGATCCTAAGATCATAATGCTAGCTTAAATGTGATGAAAAACTAACAATCCTGCCTAGCATCAATAATATGTCCTTTAGGCCCAGCACCTGTATAGCATTGGTGGGGACTTGACTCCCCACCTTCTCAATATCTGGGTAGTAGTACACAGCTATGTACTCATCGATAGTTAGACCGCCACCTGGCCCACCTCGGGAATGAAGGTTCACCACCTCCCCTCGTATCGAAAGACCTGTGATAAAGTATATGTCCTCCACCTCTATGGTGAGGGACATCCCATCTATACAGAAGGACTTCAATTCTGGATCCCAATAGTTTACCAGCATCTGTAGCAGTCTTGGTTTGGCCCTCAAACAACCAAGACACCAAAACTTGTAGAGTTCGCATGCACATAAAGCTTGCTGAGCCATTAAGTTGGCCCTTACTACTTCCTCTACTTCACCATGCTCGTGCTCTCTCCACTCTAGCACCATCCTGCAAGAAAAATTGCAAAATTATCCATTAGTTTACTTGAAAACCTTATGCGCGGCCTCATACGCGACTGTTTTGAAAACAGCCGCGTATGTACGCGGCTTTTAGGCCATTTTCTGCATATGGCCAGCCCTATACACGGAAAAAACCTTGATATCCACGTGGGCTGCAGCGCATACTTTGGGATGGATTAAAAACTTAATTTAACCATGAAAATCTAAAAAAATTATATCAAAATGCAAGAGGAGAGCATGAGTAAATACCTGGAAGAAATGGTTGTGAATTCCGTAGGCTGGATCTCCTGGAATTTGCAGTTGAAAATTAGAGCTCAAACAGATAAAAGTTTCAAATGATTTATATTTTTCACTACTTATAGAAAAATTTTCAAATATTTGAAAATTTTTACCCCCTTTCCTATAGTTTTGACATTTTCTAACCATTTTGGACCGTTTTTGACATAATTGGTGTTGTAGATGACCTTTTTCAGAGCCGTTTCAGCCATTGGATTGACCCGTTCGTGCTTATCTCAGGTATCATGTCTAAACTGGCATATAGGTTAGGTTCACCACCATTTGCATTGTGCATGACCTTATGACCATATCACAATGACCTTAGGTACGAACCCACTCTATTATGTAACAGAACCTTCTTGCTGCTTTAGAAGTGGCATGATGTGAGTGGTAGAGCTTCACCTTACATGGGTACCCTAGTTAGCACCTTATTTGCATTTGGTGCCCATGCTGACGTTTTCTCTATTAGGGTGTGGGAGTCCGTTGTATAGTACTGCCATGACATTTCACAAGAGCCTCATACTCCTCTTGATCTTATGCTGGCCTATTTCCCTCATGACTCCCTTATGTCAAGTTGTGAATGCATTATCATGAGCTTTTCCCGCCTTATTGAGCTTATGCCGGCTCCCCTGACATTGTGTTTCAGCCATATAGCCCGAGCTTGTTTCATGTCTAGCCATGCAGAGCCATTTTTTATATCCTTCGCAGCTTGATTCCCTTTTTACTGGGATGGGATTTTCCCCCGAGTGTCAATATCCTACACATGTATCCTTGCATTGAGCATAGGTATGTTCCACTGCTTGGAACTAGTTTGTTTTCCCTTATGACACTCGTCTCCTCCTAGCTTGTAACTATAAAGCTAGTTTATTATTTTTTCAAGCTTTTCAAATAACTGAAAAAGTCTAAAAAAAAATCAAAAAACCAAAAAGCCGGACAAGGAAAGATGTTATCTTTGGCAGCTGTTGAGTCGTGTCGGATTCGAATAGAGCACTGTATATCACATCCATTGGTTGGGTTATAGTTTGAATTTAGGAGTTGTACTCGTTTATCTGAGTTTATCTCCAGCGATTGGTTAAGCTTCCAGTCCCTATGGAGCCTCTGTTGATGCCTCCTATGTCACAGAGATGTCCCAATTTGTATATCGAGTCTATGCCGCCTTCATTAAGTCACCATACACCGTTATGCTCTTGTTCGAAGGAAGTTGAATCCTGTGTCGGCCATTCCTCAGTTATCTTGACTTTGCATGTCGGCCATTCCCAGTACAGTTACTGGTTCGTGCACTTTATGATCGATTCCTTCCATATTATACAGCCTTGCTGAGTACCTCATGTTGGATGATGGGGGATGCCTTAATTCCCTCCTTCCAATGGATTTCATCCCATCGAATTTAGATCATTTATTCTGGGATTGGAATCTAGAGTCATGTTGAGTGCCTTGAGACTTGCAGTCATCAGTGGCAGGTTCTCTCGCCATCGATAGTTTCTTGGGAATACATCAATGTCCCCTGATCGATGGATCCTCTCAGGTGTTTGAGCTCAACACATTTATTCACACTTGTTAGTTTGCACTCTAGTACCTTGATTCCCATTTTCATTATTGGTGGGTGATCTCACGTCTATTAATGGTATACATTAATGACCGGTAATTGTTATAGCGGATTTCACCACACTAGGTGAATCACACATTGTATGGCCTTCCCCTGTCCCGCTGCAGACTCATTAGCCCCTATGGACTACTTTTTGTCTTTTGATGTGTCCTTGATCATCCCTAAAAACATAAGAAAAGTGATATACGCAGCTTCTACCCCGATAACCACATACATACGCGGATATGACCCCTATAGTCATGTACATCGGGATGTGTGCATAATCCAAATCCTTTTGGAGTTTTCCTTGACTTGGATCCGACTCATATGACTCCTGGCCTTCCATATGCCTTGAGATCGCACGGATTCGACCTTTCAGTATCCCTTTGAAAAGCTATATAAGGAACCCCTTGAGACATTGAAAGCATAAGAGAGAATTGAGAGTAACGAAACTATAGTCCATTGTTGCTAGAACTTATGCTTGAGTCTGCATCCCTTTGTCCCTTGGAGCACTGTTGTGTTCTTCCCAAGCTTTCCTTTTGCTAGTGAGCTTGCTATCTGAGTGATGGATGATTGAGGTGGTCGAGGCCCAAGTGGGGGATTCAGTTTCTCTGGTTCACAGACGTGCTGTCAGAGGTTGTCACTTGTAATATCTGATTTATATTAATAGAAATATCTTTTCCTGTCCAGTAATGTGCATTTGAATGAATATTGTATCCATTGGAATATGTCAAATGCTTTTACATTATTGATTATATATTCTAGAATAGATCTAACACCATAATATATAGTATGCTTGTATTATTTACTTATTGTTGAGGAAGTATTATATCAATTCAAGCTGGAGATGGGAAAGCTCAACGGGGATCTACTTTAACCGTTCGGAATAAGGTACGAGGTTCGATCCTTTAGTGTTAGACATTTTATTTCTATTGCATATTGGGAAAGATTGATTTCTAGAGTCTAGCTGTCTGTTGTGGTACCCCAAGCCATAGGAATTTCTCTCTGTAACAGAATAAACCGATCACCATAAAAATTTTTTGTCAAAAATGTGGTAATACATAGTGTCATAATACAAAATTGGGGCTTTGAAAGCCACCATCATATACACGGTAGTACAAAATAGATACACTCCCAGGTGTCTAGTCCTGTGGAGGTGGAGGAGGGTTGTGATCATGATACGTCACTACGGGTCTAGCTAGCCGCCGGAATAAATGCACCCATGCGTGTGGTACACCCACCACCTATCATTGCATGGCCTCAGGCAAGTCTTCAACTTGCACCATGAGAACTCTATGATTTAGTCGCACGAAGTTGGTATGAATGTTTTGGAGCATTCGCTCCGCATCCACACCGGTGATATCATCTCCTCTTCCCCTCCATCTATGACGTGGGAAGCCCTCTGGTTGCCGTGGTCCCACATCTGTACATGAATGGTAGATGTCATTATGTATTGTCACCCAAAAACATGTCTTTTTGATTCCATATAATCAAGGAAACACAAAAAAATTAAATACTTCAAAAATTTTAAAAAGAGTGAGGGTCGAGATTCATTACCTATGTCTCCATATGTTGATCCTGGTGGCAATGGCATGTCCAGATCCCCCCGGAAATCTATCCCTGCATAGGGGTAGTCATCTATGGCAACAATCTGTCTTCGCCACCATGGAAAAAAGTCAGCTGGATAAGGGTTGGCCACCCTAGCACCCCCCAGTCTGTGCATCGCATCTGCCCAACGTCGTTGGGCCAGATCTCGAACCCCGTGGAGAGGAACATCCACTCTAGGGCTCAATCCTGGAACACGCTCAAAGAAAAATGTGCTCAAAATACTGCTGAACCCAAAGTTCTATATCCTACCTGCCTTACACTCACTGAGCTGATGTTTCATGTTGCTCAGTAGTGTAGTACTCCAGTCGTATATGGTCGGTCTCATACACTCCACCGCATAGAACATCAATGGCCGAGAGGCCTGATGGAGTGATGCTAAGCCTGTTATCATGCCCAGTGTTAGTAGTATGGCCTTTAGGCCCAACACCTGTATAGCGTTGGTGGGAACTTGAATCCCCACCTTCTTAGTATCTGGGTAATAGTACACAGCTATGTACTCATCAATAGTAAGCCCATGACCTGTCCCACCTCGGGAATGAAGGTTCACCATCTCCCCTCGTCTAGATAGACCTGTGATAAAGTAGATATCCTCCACCTCAATGGTGAGGGACATACCATCTATCCGGAAGGACTCTGAGTCTAGATCCCAATAGTCTACCAGCATCTGTAGCAGTCCTGGTTTGGCCCTCAAGCCACCAAGGCACCAAAACTTATAGATTCTGCATGCATGTATTACTTGTTGAGCCCTTATGTTAGCCCTTACTGCTTCCTCTACTTCACCATGCTCGCGTTCTCGCCATTCTAGCACCATCCTGCATGAGAAATTGACCAAATGTCCATTAGATTCTTGTAAATCCACTTGCGCGGTGTCATACACGACTGTTTTGCAAACATCCGCGTATGTACGCGGTTTCTAGCCCCTTTTCCACGTATAGCCAGCCCTATACGCGGAAAAAGCTTCGATACCCACATGGGCCGCAGTGCTCATGTAGAATTGGCCTTAACAACCTCATTTGACAATGAAAACTTGTAAAAATTGTATTGAAATGCAAGCTGAGAGCATGAGTAAATACCTGGAAGAGACGGTTGTGAATTCTGCTGGCTGGATCTCCTGGAATTTGCAGTTGAAAATCAGAGCTCCAATGGGTAAAAGTTTCAAATGATTTCTATTTTTTACTATTTATAGAAATTTTTTCAAATATTTGAAAATTTTTACCCCCTTTCCTATAGTTTTGACCGTTTCTAACCATTTTGGACCGTTTTTGACATAATTTGTGATGTAGAAGACCGTTTTCAGTGTCGTTTCAGCCTTTGGATTGACCCATTCGTATTGATCTCAGGTATCATGTCTACATTGGAATATAGGTTAGGTTCACCACCATTTGCATTTTGCATGACCTTATGACCATGTCACTATATCCGTAGGTACGAACCCACTCTATTATGTCACGGAACCTTCTTGTTGCTCTAGAAGTGGCATGATATGAGTGGTAGATCCTCACCTTACATGGGTACCCTAGTTAGCGCCTTATTTGCATTTGGTGCCCATGCTGATGTTTCTCCCTTTAGGGTGTGGGAGTCCATTGTATAGTATTTCCATGACATTTCGCAAGAGCCTCATACTCCTCTTGATCTTATGTTGGCCATGATCCCCCGGACTCCCTTGTATCAAGTTGTGGATGCATTATCATGAGCTTTGCCTGTCTTATTGAGCTTTATGCCGGCTCCCCTGACATTGCGTTTCAGCCATATAGCCCGAGCTTGTCTCATGTCTAGCCATGCAGAGCCTTTCTTTATATCCTTCGTAGCTTGATTCCCTTTTTACCGAGAGGGGATTTTCCCCCGAGTGTCAATATCCTACACATGTATCCTTGCATTGAGCATAGGTATGTTCCACTGCTTGGAACTAGTTTGTTTTCCTTAATGACACTCATCTCCTCCTAGTTTGTAACTATAAAGCTAGTTTATTCTTTTTTCAAGCTTTTCAAATAACTGAAAAAGTCTAAAAAAATCAAAAAACCAAAAAGCTGGACAAGAAAAGATATTATCTTTGGCACTTGTCGAGTCGTGTCGCCTTCGAACAGAGCACTGTATATCACATCCATTGGTTGGGTTATAGTTTGACTTTAGGAGCTGTACTCGTTTATCTGAGTTTATCTCCACCGACTGGTTATGCTTCCAGTCCCTATGGAGCCTCTATTAATGCTTCCTGCATCATAGAGATGTCCCAGTTTGTATATTGAGTCTATGTTGCCTTCATTTAGTCACCATACGCCGTTATTCTCTTGTTCGAAGGAAGTTGAAACCTAAGTCGACCATTCCTCAGTTATCTTGACTTTGCATGTCGGCCATTCCCGGTACAGTTACTGGTTCATGCACCTTATGATCGAGTCCTTCCACATTATACAGCCTTGCTGAGTACCTCGTGTTGGATGATGGGGGATGCCCTAATGTCCTCCTTCTAGCGGATTTCATCCCATCAACTTCAGATCATTTATTCTGGGATTGGAGTCTAGAGTCATTTTGAGTGCCTTGAGACTTGTAGTCATCAATGGCAGGTTCTCTCGCCATAGACAGTTTTGGGAATACATCAATGTCCCTTGATCGATGGATTCTCTCAAGTGTTCAACCTCAACACATTTATTCACACTTGTTAGTTTGCACTCTAGTACCTTGATTCCCATTTTCATTATTGGTGGGTGATCTTGCATTTGTTAACAGCATACATCAATGACCGGTAAACAAACGATGGACTACTATGTTCGACCTCGACACCTCTATTCGCATAGTAGGACATGTACTCGTAGCAGTGTGTGTAGAAGACCTTCCAGATTGGTGGCATCCATTATATGCTACCTCCTTAATCATGCCAGTGTTCATGAGATTTCAGCTCTCGTGACTTGTTCCAGTATATGTCAGACATTTCCAGCCACTATGGAGATCTTGATCTATTGTATATCTTCAGCCTTTGTGGAGATCATGGTCCTTTGTATATCTTCATCATGGAGATTCTGATCTATGTATATTGTATGTGGTGATGACCACATATGTGTTATCATGTTTCATGCCTATTCATGGCCATTGTACTCTTATGTATCCTGGACTGCTATATGTATTTGCAGTTATATGCAGAGTTGTATTATTGTACTATGTTGATTGGGTGGCTGGTCTTCCATTTGGGTACCTTCATCACTCCACTTCTGGGATGGACTTATAATGTATTTCGGCCATCATATAACCCCTCTGATCTCATACATTAGGGGGCATCTGTTATAGCGGATTTCACCACACTAGGTGAATCACACATTGTATGGCCTTCCCCTGTCCTGTTACAGACTCATTAGCCCCTATGGACTACTTTTTGTCTTTTGATGTGTCCTTGATCATCCCTAAAAACATAAGAAAAGTGATATACGTGGCTTTTACCCCGATAACCACATACATACACGGATATGACCCCTATAGTCGCGTACATTAGGATGTGTGCATAATCCAAATCCTTTTGGAGTTTTCCTTGACTTGGATCCGACTCATATGACTCCTGGCCTTCCATATTCCTTGAGATCGCACGGATTCGACCTTTCAGTATCCCTTTGAAAAGCTATATAAGGAACCCCTTGAGACATTGAAAGCATAAGAGAGAATTGAGAGTAACGAAACTATAGTCCATTGTTGCCAGAACTTATGCTTGAGTCTGCATCCCTTTGTCCCTTGGAGCACTGTTGTGTTCTTCCCAAGCTTTCCTTTTGCTAGTGAGCTTGCTATCTGAGTGATGGAGGATTGAGGTGGTGGGGGCCCAAGTGGGGGATTCAGTTTCTCCGGTTCGCAGTCGTGCCGTCAGAGGTTGTCACTTGTAATCTCTGATTTATATTAATATAAATATCTTTTCCCGTCCAGTAATGTGCATTTGAATGAATATTGTATCCATTGGAATATGTCAAATGCTTTTACATTATTGATTATATATGCTAGAATAGATCTAACACCATGATATATAGTATGCTTGTATTATTTACTTATTGTTGAGGAAGTATTATATCAATTCAAGCTGAAGATTGGAAAGCTCAATGGGGATCTACTTCAACTGTCCGGAATAAGGTACGAGGTTCGATCCTTTAGTGTTAGACATTTTATTTCTATTGCATATTGGGAAAGATTGATTTTTGGAGTCTAGCTGTCTATTGTGGTACCCCAAGCCATAGGAATTTCTCTCCGTAACAGTAATCAGACGATGGACCACTATGTTCGACCTCGACATCTCCTTTCGCATAGTAGGACATGTACTCGTAGCGGTTTGTGTAGAAGACTTTCCATATTGGTGGCATCTCTTATATGCTACATCCTTGATCGTTCCAGTGTTCATGAGATTTCAGCTCTCGTGACTTGATTCCAGTATATGTCAGACATTTGCAGCCACTATGGAGACCTTGATCTGTTATATATCTTCAGCCATTTTGGAGATCATGGTCCTTTGTATATCTTCATCATGGATATTATGATCTATGTATATTGTACGTGGTGATGACCACATATGTGACATCATGTATCATGCCTATTCATGGCCATTGTACTCTTATGTATTCGAGACTGCTATATGTACTTGCAGTTATGTGTAGAGTTGTATTATTGGACTATGCTGATTGGGTGGCTAGTCTTCCATTTGGGATCCTTCATCACTCCACCTCTGGGATGGACTTATAATGTATTTCGGCCATCGTATAACCCCTCTGACCTCACACATTAGGGGGCATCTGTTATAGCGTATTTCACCACTCTAGGTGAATCACACTGTGTATGGCCTTCCCCTGTCCCGCTGCAGACTCATTAGACCCTATGGACCACTTTTTGTCCTTTGATGTTTCCTTGATCATCCACACAAACATATGAAAAATGATATACACGGATTTTAAACCTATAACCGCGTACATACGCGAGTTTGACCCATATAACCATGTACATCAGGATGTGTGCATAATCCAAATCCTTTTGGAGTTTTCCTTGACATGGATCCAACTCATTCGACTCCTGGCCTTCCCTATGCCTTGAGATCGCTCGGATTTGACCTTTCATTATCCCTTTGAAAGCTATATAAGGAACCCCTTGGTACATTGAAGGCATACGAGATAATTGAGAGCAAAGAAACTATAGTCCATTGTTGCCGAAACTTATGCTTGATTCTGCATCCCTTTGTCCCTTGGAGCACTTTTGTGTTCTTCCCAAGCTTGCCTTTTTCTAGTGAGCTTGCTATCGAGAGATGGAGGATTGAAGTGGTGGAGATCCAAGTGAGGGATTCAGTTTCTCCGGTTCGCAGATGTGCCGTCAGAAGTTGTATCTTGTAATCTCTGATTTATATTAATAGAAATATCTTTTCCTGTCCAATGATGTGTATTTGAATGAATATTTTATCCATGGGATTATGTCAAATGCTTTTACATTATTGACTATATATGATAGAATATATCTAACACCATGATATATAGTATGCTTGTATTGTTTACTTGTTGTTGAGTAAGTGTTATAGCAATTCAAGATGAAGATTGGAAAGCTCAACGGGGATCTAATTCAACCATCCGGAATAAGGTACGAGGTCTGATCCTTTAGTGTTAGACATTTAATTTCTATTGCATATTGGAAAGGATTGATTTCTGGAGTCAAGCTGTCTGTTGTGGTACCCCAAGCCATAGGAATTTCTCTTCGTAACAACATCGCATGCGATGATTATGGACCTTATTATGGGACGCAGTATGGACAGGGTTCTTCACCTTATGGGGGTGGGTATCAACAACCTGATTAATCTCCAAATTATGGCTTTGTAGCTCCGAATAGTCAGAGTCCACCACATTATGGTGCTTCCATGCCACCCTATATGGCTCAAACGGGAGGAGGGCACTATGGCCAAGGCCATAGTGATAACTAGACCTATGTGAATCAAAACTATCAGGGAGTGGTCCATCGACCTAATCATCCTAGGATCCCTTTCCTTGCGACGCTAAATCTTCCTGACTTGTTGAGATTGACGAATAATCCTGTTGCTCATGAGTCTGCTTGGCTGACTGTCCCTACTAAGATTCCCTAGGACATACCCAAGTTTGAGGGCAAACCGGGAGAGGATCCGAGCGAACACGTTACTACTTTTCACCTATGGTGCTCTTCGAATTCCTTACACCAGGACTCCATCCGTTTAAGGCTGTTTCAACGCACCCTTACAGGGCCTACCGTGAAATGGTATATAGAGCTACCTAGGGGGGCATTCGCTTTGTTTGATGACCTAGTGATGAATTTTCTTAACCACTTCTAGCTACTAATGCGTTATGACATTGGTACTGAACTCTTGTCGACATTTCAGCAAGATAAAGCCACACATATCTCGGATCACATCCAAGAGTGGCGTAGACGGAAGAGGTTAATCAATGCCTTTATACCACCGAAATTACTCCTCGAATGGTTCCTTAAGTCGTTATTGCCATATATAGCAAAGGATGTTTCTACATCTGTAGTACGGAATGAGGAACAAGTGATTTTTAGGGCACATGAACTAGACTTGATTTATGCTCAGTCCGGTTTGTTATATGAGATCATTCCCAACACTCTGCATTCTAGTTTCGACCCCAAAGTTAAACCTGGACCACATGCCGATGGCATTGTGGGTTGTGCAAGTGCTAAACCTGTGGATTCGGTTGCAAAACAAGTTAGTCAATTGTCAATCAACCAATCTACTTTAGGACAAGCCACAGCTTCATCTCAACCCATCCAAACGATGAGTGTGCTTTCAGTACAATCGTCAGACTAGAAGGGTAATCAACATCCCAGACGGAATAAAAAGAAGGGTAAGAATAATCATAAGGGTGGGAATAGGAATGAGAATGCGAATAATGGAAAGAACGCCCGTGATGCTGGGGGGGACAAGCAAGCTAAACGTAAGGTTAAATTCCCTTGCAAGTTGTGTAAGGATGATCACCTCACTTACTTGTGCCCTCGTATCGATGAAGCCTTGAGATTCTTGGCACAGGGCCTAGCTATGCTAACTAACCCTTTACCTCACAATCAAAATATGAACTCGAGGACCCATGATCAGTGTGGTGGCGATCAAGATCCGTCGGAGGGTAGTGGTTGTGGTTGCATTAACATGGCACGTGCTGCGAAAGTTGTGACCCATGCGAAGGACTATGGTTCATCACAACCCAGCCTAGGAAAGGAACCTGATCCACCAGGTTCTCCTTTGTGTATTGAGAAACTTATGGATAAACCTGAAGCTACACCTCACATTACTAAGGGAGTCCTTAAGCATTCGGGGCACAATCCTAATGCCCGAGCTGCCCAGAACTATTCAGTTGTCGAATATTTGGGCCACACTCCTTGTGCAATGTCTGCATTCGAAGTTATTTAGAGTTTTCCTTCGCAAAGGAAGGATTTGCTTTCTGCCCTTGCTGTGAATGATGATGATTCTTCCTTCATGATTAAATTTGAAACTGCAGGACTTCAGCCTCACTTGCCTTACTATGTGTCTCTCTTGATTCACATAGAATGTCTTAACATGACCGTCAAGCGTACTGTGATTGACGAAGGCATTGCCGCTTCTGTGATTTCTTTATCGTGTTGGAAGGGTTTAGGTTCCCTTGAGCTGTCTAAATCAGTGACCATGTTAACTGCATTTGATGGGATATTGTTTAGGCCACACGGGATCCTTCCTTCCCTTAAAGTCCATTTGGGAGGGAAGACCGTTGCGATAGAGGTCAAGGCGGTTGATGCATCCCTTGACTATAATATTTTGCTGGGTAGGAATTGGATGTATAGTATGCAAGCTATAGCTTCTTCCCTATTTCACGTTGTATGATTTCCATTTAACAGGAATATAGTCATGATTGATCAAACGACATTCAAGAATCCGTTTGTTACCACATATTCGGGAGCTTCGATCATGATTGTTGAACACTCTCAGCCGGAAACTGGGAGTGTGGGTGTAGGCATGTATCCATCCCTCATGGGAAGCTTTATTTGTCCTGCACCCATCCTTATGATAGGGTCTAGTTCTAGTGAGGCTTTGACATCTATGAGATCAGTGTCTTTTCGCATGGTTCATATGGAATATCCTTGGGTTCTTCCTACACCGAGTACTCTGAGTGAGCCCATTGTGATGAATGTGCCATTGCCTGCAACTATGATAGCTTATCAAGATAATCTTGAGTATGTTGTAGAGCCCAGTCCTTCCTCTTCGCGGATAGAGGAGGAGGACCCTTATTTGCTGTCGGCATGGGCAGTGCAGTCTTCTCATGCGCACGACTGCCTTGATACTATTTTCCCTTCAGATGAAGCGATTATTGAGGCCATGTCGGGAGTTGAGCCACCATGGGAGGAACTCCATCATAGATCTTACTTTCTTCCTAAGCTTGACCGCTTGGAGCATGAGGACTTTAGGGCAGTTCTTACTGAGAGAGTTGGTAGTCCTATGGTTCCATTAAGCTCTCCTGGTCTGATGGCTGATGGAAACATGGAAAACATATCTTCCATGATTTCTATCAATATCTCTCACGATCCTGGCAGGATAGAGTGTCTATATTGGGGCAGAATGTTTCCATGCTGAGATTCTAGAATACACCGAGCTATTTAAAGAATTCCATGATATCTTTACTTGGTCTTACGACGAAATGCCAGGAATCGACCCTCGGATTGTTGAACATGAGATTAAGACTTATCCCAATGCTAAGCTTGTTCGACAACGCTTGAGCATGGTGAATCCTAGGAAAGCACCCGCCATTAAGGCAGAGATAGAGAAATTGTTGAAAGCCAGTTTTATCTATCTCGTTCCCTTGACGGAGTGGGTTTCAAACCCTGTTTTGGTGGATAAGAAGCAGGGATCGATCCGCATATGTAATGATTTCTGTGATTTGAATCGTGACTGTCTTAAGGAAAATTTCCCCACACCATTTATTGATCAGATTTTGGATGAGTTTGCGGGAAGCGAGGTTTTTTCCTTTATGGATGAATTTTTCGGATAAAATCAGATACAAATTAAGCCTGAGGACCAACATAAGAATGCATTTATTTGTCCTTGGGGAACTTTTGCATATCATAAAATTCCTTTTGGCCTTAAGAACGCCGGAGCTACTTTTCAGCGGGCAATGACCTTGATCTTCCAAGATCTCAAGTCAATTATCGAAGTATTTTTGGATGACCTTGTTGCTCATTCTCATATGAGAATGCGTCATTCCTATCACTTGATATTGTTATTCGAAATATGCCGCCATTATTTGGTTAGGTTAAATCCTCATAAATGCATCTTTTGTGTGAAGTCAGGTCACTTATTAGGATTCATTGTTTCTAAAGAGGGTATAAGAGTGGACCCTTTGAAGGTTGAGGCAATACTTCAGTTTTCTCCCTCGAAAAATATTCGTCATCTTCAATGTTTGCAAGGCATGGAAAACTTCTTACGAAGATTCATTGTCAATTTTTCCAATTTAACTAGAGGATTCATGTGTCTTTTGAAGAAGGACACCACCTTTTGTTGGGATGAGTGAGCCCAGGAGTCCTTTGATGTGTTCAAGCGAGCCCTAGCATTGGCCCTGGTGATTAGTCCCCCAGACTATAGCCGTGATTTTCTACTTTATGTGGCCACATCCATGGAGACGATTGGGATGGTTTTGGTTCAAGAGGATGAGGAGCTCCAAGAGCATGTCATATACTATCTGAGTCAGAATCTTATTGACGCAGAGATTCATTATTCTCATGTTGAGAAGCTTGCCTTAGCTACCGTACATGCATTTCAATGGTTGAGACATTATATTCTCCTTCGCAAGACCTTGATTGTAGCCCATGTCAATCCATTTCAATTCGTCCTCACTCGAAGGATGATTGGGGGAAAATATAATAAATGGATTGTCATCCTGCAAGAAATCGACCTCGAATTTGTTTCAGCAAAATTGAAGAAATAGTTAATTTTTGTAGAGCTTATATCGGATTTCCCAAGCGAGGCCTAGGAGTTGGTTTGTGAAGATATGTTTTTAGATGAGCACATCTTCTTAATCTCAAATTTAGACCCATGGTTTGGGGATATCATTATATATCTACAAACGTTGAAGGTCCCTACTCACCTCTCACAAGATGAACGACGATGATTACGTCACGTGTCTAAGAATTACCTCATAGTGGATAACACTTTATACTATTGTGGGGTAGATTCCATTTTATGGTGTTGTTTAACCCATGAAGAGGCTGAGGTAGTGCTGAACGATTTCCATGGAGGGGCGTGTGGTGGTCATTTATCTGGGATTTCTACAGCCCAAAATATATTAAGAGCAGGTTATTTCTGGTCGTCGATCTTTAAGGATTATGTATATGCGGTCAAGAGGTTCCACCCTTTCCAGGTGTTTTCACATAATATGCACTTGAAACCTACCCCATTACATCCCATCACCACCACCGGTCCCTTCACTAAGTGGGGGCTTGATTTTATGGATTGAAACCTAGCTTCAGCTGGGGGGCATCATCATATCATAGTGGCTGTTGATTACTTCATGAAATGGGTTGAGGCTATGCCTATAGTTAAATTTGACGGTGAGACATCCACGCACTTCGTATTCAACCAGATTATTACTCGGTTCGGGATTCCAAAAGAGCTTGTCACTGACCATGTCTCACACTTTCAAAATTTTATGATGGAAAAGTTGGCATCAAAGTTAGGGTACAAGCAAGAGCATTCCTCCTCTTACTACCCTCAAGTGAATGGAAAGGTGGAAGCAGTGAATAAATCACTCAAATCCATTCTCCAACGAACCATCACACAAAGCAAGAATAATTGGCACATTATGTTATATCCTGCTTTGTGGGCATATAGAACTGCTGTTAAGACTGCCACAGGTTTTTCTCCATATCAACTTGTACATGGAGTGGATTCGGTATTTCCGGTTGAATGTGAGATTCATTCTTTGAAGCTAGCTATAGAACTCTTACCAGACACTTCACCATTGGAGGAGCGTTTGGTCCACCTTGAGCAACTTGATGAGCAATGTTGAGATGCCTTGGTGGCTCTAGAAGTAAATAAACATCACGTAAAGGTCTAGTATGATAAGTCTGTCCATCCAAGGAGGTTTAGTGAGGGAGACTTGGTCCTTTTTTGGGATCAACCAAAAGAACCCTTGGGGGTAGGAAAGTTTAACCCCATGTGGCGTGGTCCTTACGTCGTCAAGCGTGTGTTAGAGAAGGGCGCTTATGAGTTAGTGGATTATGAGGGAACGACCTTGGCAGAGCCTAGAAATGGGCTCTATCTCAAGAAGTACTATGCATGATTTTCAGCCAATGCTGGTTATTGTATATTATTGTACAGTTTTGCATAGTGAGGTATTTTTCTTATTGTGATCGGGTTTGTGATTAGTTTCTGTTTCATTTGGCAGATGTCAATGGAATCTTCCACCTACATAGGATTCGCGGATGGTGCGAGCCATCACACTCAACACTCAGCCTATGCTGCTTGGGTGATTTATACTCCTATGGGTCAGGTACTGTCTTCAGAAGGCGTATGTCTATGACCATCTTCCAACAATGTTGCTGAATATAGTGTCGTTATTGAGCTTTTACGAGATGCCATTTCACATGGCGTTCTTTCTCTTGAGGTACGTCTTGATTTAGAGTTAGTAGTGTCACGGCTTAATGGTTTGTACCATGTTAGAGATCCAACGTTATTAAGAAGATTCTTACATGTGAGATTATTAGAACGACAGTTTGACAATATAACATACATACATGTTCCAAGAATTAATAATCAAGTTGCTGACTCATATGCTAACTACGTGTTAGATTGGAATTTGTTTCATACAAAATAAATTCATCACAAACACAAATTTTTACACATGTGAATAAACAAACTGATCATCATAAGATTTTGTATAAACATCCAAAATGTGATAATACATAGTGTCATGGGGCTCTCGAGCCACTAGAATATAATACATGGTAATACAAAATGTGTCACTCCTAGGTCTCTAAGCCCGTGGAGGAGGAGGGGGGTTGTGATCATGGAAGGTCACTACGGCTCTAGCTAGCCATCAGAATAATTGCACCCATGCTCGTGGTACACCCACCACCTGGAACTGCATAGCCTTAGGCAAGTCCTCAACTTGCACCATGGGAACTCTTTGTGTCAGCCTAACAAAGTTGGTATGAATGCTCTGGAGCATCCGCTCTGCATCCACACTTGTGATATCATCTCATCTTCCCTTCCATCTATGACGAGGGAAGCCTTCAGGCTGTCGTGGTCCCACATCTGCATGTAAATGGTAGATGTCACTATGTATTGTCACCCAAAAACATGTCTTTTGATTTCATATAGTCAGAAAACACAAAAAAATTAAATAACTAAAAAATTTAAAAAGAGGGTCGAGATTCATTACCTATATCGCCATATGCCGATCCTGGTGGTAGTGGCATGTCCGGGTCTCCCCGGAAATCTATCCCCACATCGGGGTAGTCATCGATGGAAACTATCTATCATTATCACCACAAAAATAAATCAGTTGGATAGGGGTTGGCCACCCTACCTCACCCCAGTTTGCGCATTGCATCTGCCCAATGCCGTTGGGCTGGATCTCAAACCCCGTGAAGAGGAACGTCAACTCTGGGGCTCAATCTTGGAACACACTCGAAGAAAAATGTGCTCAATATGCTGCTGAACCCGAAGTTACGCACTCTTCCCACCTTACACTCACTGAGCTGATGTTTCATGTTGCTTTGTAGTGTAGTGCTCTAGTCATAGACCATGGGTCTCATGCACTCCACTGCATAGAACATCAGAGGCCACGAAGCTTGGTGGAGTGATTCCAAGCCTGCTATCCTGCCCAATGTTAATATAATGGCCTTTAGGACCAGCACCTGTATAGAGTTGGTTGGGACCTGACCTCCCACCTTCTCTGTGTCTGGATAGCAGTACACTGCAATGTACTCATTGATATTCAGGCCACCTCTGGGCCCACCACGAGAACGAAGGTTCACTACTTCCCCCTGTCAGGAAAGTTCAGTAATAAAGTATATGTCCTCCACCTTTATGGTGAGGGAAATCCCATCTATCTGGAAGGACTCAGAGTCTGGATCCCAATAATCCACCAGCATCTGCAATAGTCTTGGTTTGGTGCTCAAGCCGCCAAGACACCAAAACTTGTAGAGTCCACATGCATGTAGTGCTTGTTGAGCCATTAGGTCAGCCCTTACTACCTCCTCTACATCACCATGTTCATTCTCTCTCCATTCTAGGAACATCCTGCACAAAAAATTACCAGTTTGCCCATTAGATTACTCAAAAAACCTTATGCGCGGCTGCATACGCGACTGTTTGCCAAAAAGCCGCATATGTACGCGGGTTTGGGGGCATTTTCCATGTATAGCCAGCCCTATACGTGGAAAAACCCTTGATTTCTGCGTGGGGCATAGATCCCTTTTGGATTGGCCTAGAAACCTCAAATGACCATGGAATTTGATAAAAATTACATTGAAATGGAAGAGAAGAGCATGGGTAAGTACCTGGAAGAAACGGTAGTGGATTCCGCCGGCTAGATCTCCTGGAATTCGCTGTTGAAAATCTGAGCTTAATTGGGTAAAATTTCAAATGTTTTATAATGTTTTGAAATATTTACTATTTATAGAAATTTTTCAATTTTTTGAAAATATTTACCCCCTTTCCTATAGTTTGGACTATTCCTAATAATTTTGGACCATTTTTTACCTAATTTATGATGTAGGAGACCTTTTTGAGTGACGTTTCAGCCGTTGGATTGACCCGTTCATGCCAATCTTAGGTATCATGTCTAAACAGGCATATAGGTTAGGTTTCATCACCTTTTTCATTTTGCATAACCTTATGACCATTTCATCATAGCCTTAGGTACAAACCCACTCTATTATGTCACAGAACCTTCTTGCGGTTTTAGAAGTGGCATGATATGAGTGGTAGAGCTTGACCTTACATGGGTACCCTAGTTAGCACCTTATTTGCATTTGGTGCCCATCCTAACATTTTTTCTTTTAGGGTGTGGGAGTCCGTTGTATAGTATTGCCATGACATTTCGCAAGAGCCTCATACTCATCTTGATCTTTTGCTGGCCTATTTCCCTCAGGACTCCTGCGTATCAAGTTGGAATTGCATTATCATGATCTTTTTCTTCCTTATTGAGCTTTATGCCGAATTCCCTGACATTGTGTTTCAGCCATATAGCCCGAGCTTGTCTCATGTCTAGCCACGTAGAGCCATCTTATATATCCTTTGTAGCTTGATTTCCTTTTTTACCAGGAGGGGATTTTCCCCCGAGTGTCGATATCCTACACATGTGTCCTTGCATTGAGCATAGGTATTTTCCACTGCTTGGAAATAGTTTATTTTCCCCTATGACACTCATCTCCTCCTAGTCTGTAACTATTAAGCTATTTTATTCTTTTTCAAGCTTTTTAAATATTTGAAAAAGTCCAAAAAAAAAAAATAAAAAAACCAAAAAGCCAGACAAGGAAAGATGTTATCTTTGGTAGCTGTCGATTCATGTCTCCTTCAAATAGAGCACTGTATATCACATCCATTATTTGGGTTTATAGTTTGACTTTAGGAGCTGTACTCGTTTGTCTGAGTTTATCTCTACCGACTGGTTAAGCTTCCAGTCCCTATGGAGCCTCTGTCCATGCCTCCTGTGTCGCAGAGATGTCCCAGTTTGCATATCGAGTCTATGCTACCTTTATTCAGTCACCATTCATTGTTATGCTCTTGTTCTAAGGAAGTTGAAACCTGAGTCGGCCATTCCTTAGTTATCTTGACTTTGCATGTCGGCTATTCCCGGCACAGTTACTAGTTCGTGCACCTTATGATCGATTCCTTCCACATCATACAACTTTGCTAAGTACCTTGTGTTGGATGATGGGGGATGCCTTAGTTCCCTCCTTTTAGCAGATTTCATCCCATCAACTTCAGTTCATTTATTTTGGGATTGAAATCTAGAGTCATTTGGGTGCCTTGAGACTTGCAGTCATCAGTGGTAGGTTCTCTCGCCATCGACAATATTTGGGAATACATCAATGTCCCCTGATTGATGGATCCTCTCAAGTGTTAGACCTCAACACATTTATTCACACTTGTTAGTTTTCACTCTAGTACCTTGATTCCCATTTTCATTATCGTTGGGTGATCTCGCGTCTGTTAACGGTATACATTAATGACCGGTAATTAGACGATGGAATACTATGTTCGACCTCGACACCTCTATTCGCATAGTAGGACATGTACTTGCAGCGGTTTGTGTAGAATACCTTCTAGATTGGTGGCATCTCTTATATGCTACCTACTTGATTGTGCTAGTGTTCATGAGATTTCAGCTCTCGTGACTTGATTCCAGTATATGTCAAACATTTCCAACTATTATGGAGATCTTGATCCATTGTATATCTTCAGCCATTATGGAGATCTTGATCCTTGGTGTATCTTCGTCATGGAGATTCTGATCTATGTATATTGTACATGGCGATGACCACTTATGTGATATCTTGTATCATGCCTAATCATGGCCATTGTACTCTTATGTATCCGGGACTGCTATATGTATTTGCAGTTATGTGCAGAGTTGTATCATTGTACTATGCTGATTGGGTGGCTGGTCTTCCATTTGGGATTCTTCATCACTCCACTTCTGGGATGGACTTATAATGTATTTCGGCCATTGTATGACCCCTCTGACCTCAGACATTAGGGGGCATCTGTTATAGCTAATTTTACCACTCCAGGTGAATCACACTTGTAAGGCCTATTCCTTGTCCCGCTGCAAACTCCTTGGACCCCGTGGACCATTTTTTGTCCTTTGATGTTTCCTAGACCATCCTTAAAAACATGTGTAAATCCATATATGCAACTTTTAAACCCTTAATCGCGTATATACGCGAGTTTGACCACTAAAACCGTGTACATCAGGATGTGTAAAAAATCCAAATCCTTTTCGAGTTTTCCTTAACATGGATCCGACTCACTTGACTCCTGGCCTTCCATATTCCTTGATATCTCTCGGATTCAACCTTTCATTACCCCTTTGAAAAGATATATAAGGAACTCTTTGGTACATTGAAGGCATAAGAGAGAATTGAGAGCAAAGAAACTATAGTCCATTATTGCCAGAACTTATGCTTGAGTCTGCATCCCTTTGTCCCTTGGAGCACTTTTGTGTTCTTCCCAAGCTTGCCTTTTTCTTGTGAGCTTGCTATCAAGAGATGTTGGATTGAAGTGGTGGAGGCCCAAGTGGGGGATTCAGTTTCTCCGATTCGCAGATGTGCCGAAAGAGGTTGTGTCCATTGTAATATCTAATTTTATATTAATAGAAATATCTTTTCCTGTCTAATAATGTGTGTTTGAATGAATATTGTATCCATGGGATGATTTTAAATGTTTATACATTGTTGATTGTATATTCTAGAATAGATATAACACCAATATATATAGTATTCTTGTATTGTTTACTTGTTGTTGAGGAAGTAATCTATCAATTCAAGTGGAAGTTGAAAAGCTCAACGGGGATCTACTTCAACCATCCAGAATAAGGTACGAGGTCTAATCCTTTAGTGTTAGATATTTAATTTCTATTGCATATTGGAAAGGATTGATTTCTGGAGTCAAGCTGTCTATTGTGGTACCCCAAGCCATAGGAATTTCTCTCCGTAACAAATAGTAACAAGATGTAGCGGTCCTAGCACTTTTGAAAATTTGCCACCACTTCTCTAACATACATCACATTTTCTTGCATAGGCATGAGAATATTTAAACAACGTTGCCCAGTAATATCCAGCTCTAAGTATCTTATGAGCTGTGGTATCCCAAGAATAATGTCCTCCTACTAGTCCTTCATGCAATTCTTTGACTATTTTAGGGGCATCCTCTCTCTCTACACATCTGAGAAAAAATCCATCATAATTTTTTCTGAAAAGCATTCCATTCATTATTTGATAGGAGGCTGACTTCAAACGAAGTGCCCTTCTCTACTTGGAGTTCCAATGCTCTGGTAGATATACTTACTGAATATAGTACACCAGATCTCTGTACCAATATTCAGTAGCAATAAATATAGAACATACATCAATCAAGTTGAATCCAACTTCATTCTCCCAATTAGAATCTTTATCAGTGTGATTTGCTACCATCAACTTGCACAAACCTTAACCTTTGATGATGGTATATGGTTTTAATTCTAGGTCATACTCATGTAGGGAAGTCACCCAATTCCCTCTTTGCTGACCTAGTTCTTTCTACACAAAAAGAGACCTAACAGTCAGGTGAGGAACAACAAATTTTGTTATATTTTTTAAAATATAGGGTCTAAATTGTTTTGCTTCCTTGAAAACTGCATATTCTTGTTTGTCCATGACTAGGTAATTCAATTCATCCCCTTTTAATCAAGTGCGCACGAATGATATTGGGTATTCATCTCCTAATTATCCTTTCTGTGTAAGCATTGCTACGAGAGAGTTGTCTAAAGCAAAGGTATATAAAATAAAGTCCTTTTCAAAGTATGGAATCCTCAAAGAAGGTGCATGATCTATTTCTATTTTGATATCTTTAAGGGAAAATTTCTTAATGTTAGTCCACTTGAACTATACACTTTGCTTCACCATTTGTTGCAGAGGTTTCATAATTTGAGAAAAAACAGGGACAAACCTTCAAAAAAAATTGATTGTGCCCATGATTGCATAGCTTTCTTATTATAGGGCATGGGAATTTGAGTTATAGCCTCAAATATCTCTGGATCTATTGAGATTCCTTTCTTTGAGATGATGTGTGCCAACAATTTTCCTTCAAGAACTGCAAATATTCTCTTCTTTGGGTTCATAGATATACCATATTTTCTATAGCGGTCAAAGATAAGTTTCAAGTGAAAAACACGGTCTTCTCTTATCTTTGAGAAAACTGTTACATCATCTAAGTACACTAATACACAGTGGCCACTTAAACCTCTGAATACAATGTCCATGGCCCTCTGAAATGTGGCTCCGGTGTTCATGAGGCCAAAATGCATTCTTATATAAGCGAATGTTCCCCACTTTGTACGAAATGTTGTCTTTAATCGGTCTTGTTTGGCCACTAATACTTGATTATAACCTGAAAATCCATCTAATAGGGAGAACATTTTTGAGCTTGAAACTAGTTGTAAAATATGTTCCATTGGTGGAACCAGATAGTTATCTTTATCTGATGCTATGTTTAAGTTCTTGAAGTCAACACACAACTTTATTTCTCCTAAATTTTTTCTCACTGGGACTAGATTGGCAACACAATCGAAATGTCGAACCTTAAAGATGATCTTTGCGTCCATTAACTTCTTTACTTTGTTTTGGATCAGAGGTTCTAAATTCAGGTGCATATTTCTAAGTTGTTGTTGAAATGGGTTTTCCCCTGTTTTGATGGGAATCACATGTTGGATGATACGAGTGTCATAAGTCTTCAGATATTCATACGTCCAGGTGAAGATTTATTTATATTGTTGAAACAACTTGATGAACTTACATCTTTCTACAGGAGAGCAGCATTTTCCCAAATTGACATATTTGGGTTCGTCTTCTGATCCAAGAATTACCAGCTCATATTGCATTGATGAACTGTTCATCTTCACATTGGCTAGTTTCTGGAATTTAGTCTGCAAATCAAACATCCCTTCAAGGGTTCTTACCGCTTTAGGCATGAAATTTCCCTTAAATCCATCTTCATTTTTTAAACCTGACAAATGTTCTTCTTCATCAATTATTGATTCTTTAAAAGATTCTTCATTCATCAAAAAATGGACAATATGCTCATCGTCATTGAATACCCTCATGTTTGTAACATTGCCAGTTCTGATGGCCTGGAAATCAATTCAATAGAACACTTGTTATTAGTTGGTACTAATCTAGATGCAAAAGTAGCTAATAAATCAGCTGCAACGTTTTGCATTCTAGGTACTGCATTTATATCAAAATCATTGAAGTGCATAATCAAATCCCATACCTCAGACCGGTATCCTTTAAGAAGTAGATATAAAAAATGAATGGTGTTTCTTACTTTTCTAACAACTATCTCAAGAATCACCAAAAACTTTCAATTTTTTTTATTTCTAACCCAATTGCTTTCTTCATACCTTGTACTAGATATTTGTACTGAACAATATTATTTGTGCATTCAAACTCTAGTCTTCAAGAGAGGAAATATTTATTCTTTTCAGGATCAACAAGGAAACAACCAGGCCCTCATCCCTCTTGTGTTTTAGAACCATCAAAATACAAAACCAAAAATTTATCTTCTAAATCTGCAGATCAGTTAGTAGAATCTCCTACATTAGTAACTAAGTCTACTATATTACAATCAATATCACCAGTCCATGAAAATCGAAGGAGATTGGACTGCATATCTAATTCCTGACTGACTTGTTTGTCTTGATGATTTACTAGTTCAAGATACAAAAAGTAATTTCCCAAAACTGAAGATGAGAAATTCACAGGTTCGTTCTTACCTTCCAACTAAGTCACATTATGTTTCATGTGTGGTTCCCTCAGTATCTTAATAATATTTTGAAAATTTTGATATGGAAGCCAAATGTGAGACCAATCAGTTGCAAAATATCCATTAAGTTTTGTTGACCAATCCCTTCTCAATATTAATCCATAGGCTTCCGATATATCAACCACCATGATATCTGTGAATTGACAAATTTTAGGTTCTGCAGATAATCGAATCAACACATCTTTCATTTCCACTATGACTTTAACAACATATCTATCCAGCTGAATTATCCAAGATGGATATGGTGTGGGTTGACCATTAATATTCTTACATATTGAAAGTGGCATGACATTTGACAAAGCTCCATAATCTACCAAACAATCATTAGAGAGAATTTGAGGTAAAAAATGGGCCTCAAAAGGACCAAAATGTACTATAAAAATCAACCAATTACATTCTAGTAGATGACATCATCCCCCATGGTTGAGGTGGCATTGCATGAGTTAAGAATGTTTATTTGTCACATTTTCTATGGTGGATGAAAACCCATAGTTAACCAAGGTAGTGGTACAAGTACTTTTAAGTCATAAAGTGAAGTACTCACAATAAAAGTCATTTCACACTTTCTCATAAAATAATATTATTGTTGTTTTCAAGTAAAGTACTCACAATTCACTTTCTCATAAAATAATATTATTGTCATTTTCAAGTAAAGTACTCATAATTCATAAAAATGTCTTTTCACATTTTTTAATTTTAAATTATGTATTCACTCAATTGTATTTAATATCATAATGTCAAATTAATATATATATATATATATCTTAAATCTTGTACTTTTAAAATAAATTAAATTCATGAATGATATTTATATGAAAAAAATATGTTAGTTATGCATATAAATTAAATTCATTTTTGTTTAATTTTATTTACAAGTTCAATACAAATAAATGCTAAAGGACAATAATTTTTTGGGAATTTACAATGAATCTTAGTCACATCATTGTAGAGTTATTTTATTAATTTTATTTATAGTCAATTTAGAAAAGTAACTCAACCATGGTTATTTATATTGTGCATAAAAAATAGTGTAGGAGATGAGTTGTCATATATACCTACCCCATAAAACCCCTAACTCATAATATTTTAATATATCTTATATTTTTGTAGTACATCTCTTAGGAGGCCCATTTTTGACCTCAAATTCTCTCTAATGTATGCACATCATGATTAAAAATTTCAAATCACAGTAGAAAAGGAAAAGTATGAGATTTAGAATTTCCTCCAATTCTTGCTTCATTAATTTTAGTATCAGATTCGATAGCTTCTGGGATACTATTAGGTTGTGGATCAAAATATTCTAGAAGTTTCCCCCCTTGTTGAGGAAGATTACATAGTTCAAATAGAGATATATTTTCTTTTGTTTTCTTTATGTCTTCTATGATATCATACCCCATGTCCTTTTCTACCAAGTCTTTTCTAGTACCTTCATATTTATTTATCATTGCCTTCATTGGTTTTCTAACTATTAGGATTGTCCCTTTTATATTTACTGGATTAGGATTAGGTGTTGTTTGAATAGTACTAAGAATTTTCTTCATGTTTTCTTTCATCTTCTTTATTTTAGGAAGTACTAAACTTTCATCCACCACCAGCCCTTTACTTATAGTCGTAACATTAACTGATGACACTTGAATTTCCTCAGTAGGTTCATCTTCGCTTATCCTCAAATTAGGTGCCTAGTCCCATAATACCATAGTTGTTTCTTCGTTTGTGTGTTTTGTCTCATTAGTTTTGGATTCTTCTTCTTCAGGATCTTCTAGATGGGCATTTAAAAATTGATTCATAATAAGAGTCATTGAATTTATCCACTGTGGAATTTTTTTTCTTTTCAGAATGATGTTCTTGGTGAAAAGCACAGAAATGATCCATGCCTACTTCATTAAAATTTAAAACAACATAATTATGTACAGGTGGTTGGGGTTGTCCACTCTCTTCCTTTTTTTGTAATAAGGGTTGAATGGATTTCTATAAGAACTAGCTCACTTATCCTTTTCTAGGTCTACTATTTTGTTTGACAATTTATGCACCATTTTCACCACATTTTCTATCTCATTAGAGTGTTCTTCTTTGGGCTTAGTAAACAACAAAGGCCTTTTTCTTGTGATATGTTTCGAATCAAGTTCTATAGTATGTCTTGCAACACTATCCAAATATGCCTCTACTTTCTTGGCTTCTTCATAGTTTTCTACCAATGTAACTTTATGAGCCCTTTTTACAAACATTGTTGTTGGTGGATAAAGTGTTGTAGTATAATATTCTACTAGAGACTCATCGGATTTTTTTTTGTAGCACTGAAGCTATTAAATAAAGTGATGAATCTCTGATTAAAGTCTTGAAACTTTTATTTTGTTTCCATCCTCATAGACAATAATTATTTCGTGAGAGTGGCTAGAGTTTTCTTATTTCTGAATTTACCTAAGAATGCCTTTTCAAAACCATCCCAATTTACTATTGAATTAGCTTGCAAACTAAAGTACCATGAAGATGATTTAGGTTCAAAAGTATATGGAAAAATTATGCAAACAACATCTTCATATTCAACATTTAAAAGATTCAAAGCCAGATAAAAATATTTTAAGTGATCTTCTGCAGAAACATCCTTCCCATGATCAAATTTTGGTAATACTATTTCTAGGTAATTCGGTAAATCATGCAATGGATCAGCCAGGTTGAGTGGCATTCTTTCTCTCCATGCGGGTTGATTAACTTTTCCAGCCATAATTTGAGGTGGAGACTGTGGTGGAGATTGACTGAATACTAAAGCTGCAGGGGATTTTGGAGCCAATTGATTAAGAGGCTAAACAATTTCTTGGATGGATAGATTTACCATTTCTTCCAAATTTTCCACAAGAATTGAATCCTTAGTGTATGAGGCTATTTTCCTGGAAGCTTTCCTTCTAGGTAACGCAAGAATAACTTTTAACTGCCCAAGTTTCTTAATGTAGGATCTTCTATGTCTCCTAAACTGATCTACTTCCTCAAATGGGACAACGTACAAACATTCTTATTCTTCTTCCCCATAACCTATATTTTCTTGTTCTTTGAATTCAAGAATAAAATATTCAGGGAAGTTATTTTCTAATGTTGTTCCAATGTAATATTCTCAAAAAAATGAATTTCCTCTACTAGCCATGCATTGGCTTAGGCCCTCCTTCTAGCACCAAATCTGTTGATGCCTAGAAAAATCCTAGGTATCGACAATAGGGATTATACTTGGTAAACAATTCCAATTAGATCGTCCACCATTTGGTGTGGAGAATCCTTCTGGTTTACCATACAGCTACTGTATATTAAGTTTTTAAAATCTTTTATCGATTATGACCTAATACATCATTGATCTATGTGTAAGCTCTCTAAACCATCGATCTTACGACTGTCGAAAAGTAGAACTCTAACTTTTTGCAACCACATTTCCATATTTCTTCTTTCCGATTCTTTTTTCGAGCCGTTAATCTTCACGGAAGCCTTCAGGACCGTCAATCTGAAATCAAAGCAGACCGCAGACTTCAGATTTTGGAAAGATGCACTCCAACTTTTTCGAAATTAAACTTTGATATCTCTACTTCCTCTTTTTCTTGATCGTTGATATTTGCATGAGCCTTTCGAAAAGAAAAAATTGGAAACTAGGTTCACCAACTTTTCGAAGCTAAACTTTATCTTTCCTCTTTCTGCTTTCTGCTTCTGCAGATTGCAGAAAGAAGAAATCAGAAAGAGGGTTCGACAAATTTCATGACCAAAAAAAAATGGATCTCGAACTGAGGACTTCAAAAAGAGGGAAGGAAAATTTTTTGAAATTAAACTTTGATATTTTCTCTTCCACTTTTTCTTGACCTTTGATCTTTGCGAGAGCCTTCCATAAAGCAGAAATTGGAAATTTAGTTCACCAACTTTTTGAAGTTAAACTTTATCTTTCCTCTTTTCTGCTTCTGTGGATTGCAGAAAGTGGAAATCGGAAAGCAGGTTTTCCAATTTTCATGACAAAAAAAAAACTTGGATCTTAGACTGCGGAATTCGGAAAGTGGTATTTCAACTTTCTCGAGGTTAACTTTGATCTTTTCGCTTTCGATTTTTCCTTTCCACCCTTTTCTTGAACCGTTGATTTTTTTGGATTCATCCTTGGTCGTTAATATGAAATCAAAAAGTAATTTTTTTATATAAGGCATGTTTCCAAGGTTGCACCTAAGGATTTTTACCAAATTGACACTTCAGGATTAGGAAATTTCTTTTGCTCAAGCTTCTAGGAAATACTAGGTATGCAGGGAGGGCTTATATGAGTTGGGAAACAAGTGTAAGCATGATTTTAAAGTAAAAAATGGAAGGATGGGTCCTAAAATGTAATTTTTTGGGGGAAGTAGTTGCAGCAGCAGCACCCAGAACTAGGTATTCCAAGTTAGGATTAAAGGGGGGTTTTAGGATTATTATTAGTCCCCCCTTTGTCTCCTTTTGACCAAATAAAGTCTATTTGTTTAATTTCCCTAGCTTAGGAGGTCTCATCACTTTACCAGTGCATGGGGGACATGACTAGTGGACATCTTCCACTTACTACACTTGTCTACATGCTTTTTGGAGCTCCAGGGATCAATCCCTATTTTATAGGAACCCACTCAGAGTGCCACCAGTAGTGTCCAATAGTTCACCTCGGTAGGTAAGTAGTTATGCTAAGTTAATCTCCAGTTACATTTAGCTATTTTTCTTTCAGTTCAGTTAGCACCAGTTTTGCATGGCTGCACTGAGGGTAGGTGCCTTTTCTCATCCACCTCATTCGTTTAACTGGTTTAACTAGTTTTAACTGATTATTAACTAAATTATTCATGTGGAGTTAGACTAGTGAGCTCCTATAGTGATTTAAGACACTTCTAGTTCTCTAGTCAGACAGGTTTAGTCGGTATATCCAACTACTTGAGTATTATTCATTGATGTTGTATTATATATTCACCCATAATGTGAATAATAATTAATGGAAGAGTTCTCATATTGTTCTTCGATTATTCTCTTCTTGATTTCTCTTGTGCAATTTATGTGAAGACTGTTTTTGGCTCAAGATTTTCCTACCATAATCTAATAGATCTCACACTTACAGAATGAATGAGAAATGTAAGAAGGGATGTACCACTAATTTCCCCTTAATTTCTAATTTAAGGGAATACACACACACACACACACACACACACACACATATGATAAAATCCTACTAAATATAAAAAAATATATTATTGACCACCCATTATGTTCGCAAGTTATATATATAAGAAATATTGAAATTGGTATTTCTATCTGATTTGTGAAGTCCAAAATTGATAGTGGGAAGGATAAGAATGTGTGTTGAAGTCAACAGATAGATAATGGAAGTGTATACAAAGTTAGGAGATGAATGTTATCATTCTTCCTCATCATTTCCATCTGATAAGGACTTCCATGAATCTGGAAATTCCATATCTTTATCTTCACAAAATTAGTTGTCATCTGCAAAATATGGAAGAAGGAAACATGTTCATAAACGTTTTGGTGGTGGCAACAATGTAGGGGATTTGATGCTTTGGATAAACAAGCAAAGGTCCACCAACTTTTTGCAGCAGGGGCCACTGCAATGTAATTATTTGTTGATGTTATGGAATGTCATTTGGTTTCACATTCATATGCTACTAACCTATTCTCTACTTGACCATATGGTTCATGCAAAACAAGATTTCAACCCGAAACCTAATGAGAAAATCTGACGTAATCCAACGAACTTGACCTTATCGTTGGATTTCACCTTTGTAATTATGATTTTTTTTTTTTTTTATAAATTTACCAAAGTGGCTATCGAATTTTCAATGAACGTCGAATATCCGACTAAAGTAGTCATATTTTTTACTTATGTAGTCGAAAATACGACGGCTAGATTACAATGGTAACTATGTTCCTATCCTCAGATATTCGACGATCTATTATTTGTAGAAACTATTTATTAGGAATATTTTGACATGTTTGATATACAAGAAACAATTTTTGAAAGTTATAATATTCACACAGACTCTTTTGCAGACAAAAATCCACAATTATTTCAATTGTTACTGTGATTAAAAATAATGAAGTGTGGAGCTTGATTTTTTAATATCAATAATCATCAGTCGAGTTTGCTATCAGAAAATGTCACAACATAACAATATTCCAGATCCACATGATCAAAATCATGAATTGCTTTCTAGATTGTGGGATGGACTAAAAAATAATAGGTGATGGGAAATGTTATTTTCCATGTAGTCAATGCAGGGGATTTAAAAAGAGAAGAATAAATATCACAACAGCCAAAAGACATTGTAGGGAATATGGACATGCTAATAGGGGACATGACTATCGTCCATTGGTAAATTGTTCATTATATATGTCTTTATATTGATTGTTTTTGTAAATGTATGTATCATCTTAATTTTTCTTATATTAAATAATATCTCTTGATGGTTTCATGAAATTATAAAGGAAAGACCTCCTACGACATATCGCCTAGAGGATGCGCTTTCAAAACAAGCACCAGTGGAACATGGAGCTATGAATAATCAAGAACAAGTTAATGATCATATTGAAGAAGATGAGCATACTGATAACATAGTTGAAGATAATAGTACAAATACATTGATCCATGATATATTCAATGCTATAATGGATGATGATGACCATGATCATGAAAATGATGACTTTGATGATGTTCATGATTTACCTCTTCTTGAGAATGCATACAAAACCATTTATGAATGCTCCAACAAAAATCTTCTCTCTACTATATTGTTAATAATGAACTTGAAGGTTATGAATGATATTTCAAACACATCAGTCACACAGTTTTCAAGGGATGTAATATATTCCATCACATACATAAGATTGTGATAAAGGTTATCTTTTTTCCTTTAATAATTTTATTGTTAATTCATAAGTAAAATTAATATAGATGAAGCATGTTTCATTAATATTATTTATATATTATAGTAACTAGTTTTTTCCTTTAATTTGTTGCATCTTGATATATGAATTTTTGTTACCAGCGTCAAACTATTTACCTCCCACATATCGATATTTATTTGTCATCATAAAAGAAATTGGAATGCAGTATGAAGCAATTGATGCATGCCCAGGTGACCATATTATATAATGTAAATAACATGAATTTGAAATAGAATGTATGGAATTTCATATCAGTAGATATTGAACAGATCAAGTAATACAAGGGTTCCTTGCAAGGTTATTCATTATATTCCCATTATTCCATGTTTGAAATGATTGTTCAGGTGCAACAACATGCAAAAATTTATGGATTACCATGCTCATACTAGAATTCAAGAAGACATTCTTCGAATGCTTCTAGATGGTTATGCATTTAGAGATATGGAGGAAAGATGACCACACTTTAAAGAACAACCTCGTAATGTTAGGATTTATTTGGCAACAAATGGTGTCAATCCATTTGCAGAGATGAGATCTATTTACTCAGTGTGGCCTAGTTTTGTTATTAGCTATAACATTTCTCCATGGTTGTTAATAAAGAGGGAGAACACAATGTTGGCAATGATTATTCCAGGTATGTGACTACAACAATTTTTTTTTTAATGTAATGGAATTTCATATGTCGTATTTTGTTGCATAATGTCATATATATATATATATATATATATATTATTTTATTTTATTTCTTTTACTCTTGTGTATTATTTATATATCTTAATGGTTGTAATAATTATATATTATATTTTCAAATCAATCAGGTAAGTACCAAGTTAAAGATATGAATCTATATATAGAGCCTCTTATTGACAAACTACTGAAGCTATGGAATGGAATCACTATGTATGATGCATCTAGACCAATATGAGAAAGGAAATTTCAATTCCATGCAATGTTTGTATGGACAGTACATGATGCCCCAGAGTTAACCCATTTTTGTGGTATGTAATTATAATGTCCACTTTAATATTATTTAATTTGATGTAATTGATATATTATGCATGCATGTTTTTTTAAAATAATCCATTCCTTTTATATAATTATAATTGACGTAGTAAATCCATCTCTTAATGTAGGCCTTCAAACAAAGGGAATATTTGCATGTCTAGTTTGTGGTCCTAAAATCAAGTTCAAAAAGTTTACGAAAGGAGGTGTTTGATAAGTATATGCACTTCCTATCTAACAATCATAGGTACCAAACTACCAAAAAACATCTATTCAATGGGAAGCAAGAGACTGCACCAAAACCGTAGAGAATGACACCTCACCTATGGAAGTTTTAGACAAATCAAATTGTCTATCTATCATCATATATGAAATGTTTTGATTTTTTTATTGTGTGTTGTTTACCAGAGTTGACATTGATTTATGTAAATTATTTATAAACTATGATTCATGATGGCCATCTTAATCATGAAGGAATTAATAGGATACCATGAGGAATGAAAATTTATCCTAAACAATTTAGTATGTTTCCCTACTATGAGAACCTACAAATTTCTCATCTATTTGATACAATGCATATTAGAAAGAATGTGTCTGAAACATTGTTGCAAATATTGGATGGAAGGAGTGACACAGAAAGAATTGTCAAAATTTGAAATGACATTTAGGAAGCCAATAATGCAATGAAATATGTCATTGAATTACATAGAAACATAGACCAAAATAATATAAATTCACTTCCATGGTTGTTAATGTAGTAGAAAATCAATGTTGTAAAAGGAGTCATATGAAAAATTAAATTTCCCACCAGATTTTGTTCGAGAACAATGTCATAACCAATAAAGGTGATTTTATGGGGGTGAAAACACATAATTGGAATATATTCATCAAGGTAATTATTATGTTTTATTCTAGTGAATATTGTTGGTATTTTTTTGTCTCCCTTTTGTAAAAAATAATGAAACAATTTTTATATTGTTATAGTATGTTCTACCTCTATCTATCCCTAACAACTTCGATAACAATGTCAAACAATTTATATATGATCTTGGAAAATATGTGAGGTAAGTAGCATATTTTGCATGCATAAAGTGTTTGTTTAATTCGTTAGAGAACTTATATTTGATATTTCTTTTTATAATTGTTATGTAATATAATGTTTTTTTTGCTAAATCTTGTGATTTCTTTGCATCACTTGTAGATGGTTATCATCTAAATAAATCCATAAATAAGATATAAAGTATTGGAAGAGAGAAATGTGTCGTCTCATGTGTGAAATGAAAAATCATCTACCTTTGGCATTTTTCAATGCACAAGAAGACTACCTCATACACCAAGTTGAGGAGATGTAATTATGTGGACCTATACACTCAAGGTCTATGTGGATGGTTGAGAGGAACTTGAAATTTTTGAAGGATTTGGTTAGAAAACGATCATGTCCTGAGGGTTCTATGGTGGAGGGATATATGGTATACTAGAACATGATGTATATTAGTGAATACCTTCCTAAATTAGCATCAAATCTCAATTTAGGTCGCATATGTGATCCAAACTCCAATAAAAATTTCGAAGGGGAGTACCTGATGGGGAAAGGTAGATTAAAGAAGGTGAAAGGTAATTATTAGCTAGTGGAGATTAATGATAGTACATTTGAATGTTTATTTTTATGGAAATATCATACTTATTTTATTTTAATATTCAACATGCATCTATTAAAAGAGTATACCATGTTAACTGAATATACATTTGTCCTTAATTGTAATTTTATTTTCACCTAGCAGTTGGTCATGAGTGGGATGCACTTCATTTATACATCACAAACAATCTTGATTGGTTGAAGGTATGGATTGAACGATGTGAAAAATATGTTCATGTAATATCATGGGAAGGTGTGGTTTAATTGGTTAAAGCAACTAATCACAATGGATATTCCACTCTTTTACAGAAAGGGAAATCGATTTAGCATATGGTTTAAAAGATAAGCAGGAAATCGTATTAATTAGCCATACTACTTAATTTTTTTCAAATATATTGATGTACACGTTGATTTTTTCCCTTTCTAGATCATAAACATGCACTTAATCATGATCAATTCAGGATGTAATATTTATGTGTATGGCTTGTTGTAGGTAAAACACCATATCGCTTTGCGGTGCAATGATCATAAATTTTGCATCAAAAAGTTGGATGAAATGAAGAAAAATTCTGATTGTGGGATAACTACAGTCTTTGAGGTGATCAATGTTTCCTATAGAAGTGACGTACATCCATAAGTCTCAGAAAATCAATACTATGGGTCTTTGGAATATATTATTCAGTGTGATTTTAACTCCTTCAAATTAGTCATGTTCATTAAAAATGGTACTAAGGTTACAATTGAATCAACCCGATCCTGATAAAACTATTATTGAACATGATAATGGATTTACCATGGATAATACAAGGCTGATTGAGCCAGGAATAGAGCCCTATGTTCTTCCAATAAAATGTGAACACGTATTTTACTTTGAGGTTTTAGGTAGAGGGGGTTGGTCATTTTTCATGAGACATGATCCAAGGGGAAGGCCAGTAAAGTATAATGTGGAGGAAGATACTCAAGATGTTATTGAATAAGAAGATGATGTTGATTATGAAAAACATGAGCTATATGATCATGTTCTAGATGAAGATGATGAAGAATTAGTTAAATCAGATGATGTAGCAGAAAATTTCCATGAAGATGATATTGACGATGACATGATGAGTACATCGATGATGATGATGATATGACCAATCCTTACAATGTTGAATCTAGATCAGATGATATGGATGATGAATTGGATGAGGAATATGATGAATTCCATTGAAGTGTATGAGGTATGCCTTAATATATCTACTCTACTCTATATATGAGGAATTTAATTTTCTTTGTCATTTTATTGTATGTTGGAATATGTTATAAGCTCGAAATTTCTTCTTAAGTATGACAAAAAAGACAATAAATTATTTTTTTGTACATATATTTTGTTGGGTTATGGGGAATTGAGAGTTACGTGGGGATGGGGGGTCTGATGCACTTCCATATTCATGTGGTTGGCCTTGTTTAGTAGAGAATATTAAATTATTATAGAAACAAAGAGAATTTTGGTAATGCAATGCACTCATTATCATCGTCATCATCATCCTCATCCTCATACTCATCGCCATTATCTTCATTGTCATCATCCTCATAGTCATCATTATAATATTCATCATCCTCATTGTCATCATTATCTTCATCATCACTGTTATCATTATCATCATCATTATCATCATCCCCATCATTATCGTCTTCATCATCGTCATCATCATACACATCGTCATTATCGTCAACATTGTCAACATCCTCATCATCATTATCAGCATTGACATTATCCTCCTCCTCATCATCCTCATTGTAATCATCATCATCATCATCACTATCATCATCATCATCATCATCATCATCATCACTGTTATCATCATCATCATCATAATCATCTTCTTCTTCTTCAACATCATCATCATAATCATTTCCATAATCATCATCATCATCATCATCATCATCATCATCATTATCATCATTTTCATCATCATATTCATCATCATCATCATTATAGTAATTTTCATCATCCCCATCATTGTCGTCTTCATCATCATCGTCGTCATTGTCATTATCGTCATTGCCATGAGTCAATGTAGTTGTTTAAGTTAGTATTATAACTTAGTGTAATGATATTTTCATGATTTGGTTATTTCCATTTATGTTTGAATCTATATTTATATAAATACCATATACTAAAATGTATATGGGGAATAACCTTCAAGGCATATGGAAATCCATTTTGCAACCAAAATATGACTTTGAGTTGCAATGTCAATAAGTCTAAGATCACCTTGCGAAATATATATTACTCTATGGAGAACTAATATGAATTTGAAACTATACAGATGGAAACATAAATTGCAATTTAAAAAAAAATATGTGCATGTGGAATGTGACTTCAACAACATAACATTTAGAATATTTGACACAAAATATTTGGAATATTACTAAAATTAGTATGAATTTCAACTTTGAAAAACATTAGTGTCTTGTTTCATAATAGTGGAACCATTATTCATACTTGCAATGATGCTCCTATATTTTATTTACTTTCTTGTTAGACAATTCTTTTTATTGATTTCCCTTACCATCTTAGGTAATTGGATATAGTAGCGAAGAAAGTGTGAAAACCATTTTTTTGTAAAACAATCATATTTCAATGATAGAAGAAAATGTAAATACGTAAACACTAACAAATGAAATATAAATGATCCATTAAATTGCAACTTCTTCAATATGCTCATATTTTACTAACTTGAAAAGAATGCATAATACCAAATTTATGATACCATCATTCAAGATAAAAAGTCATACTAACATAGAGGTGTGAAAATTCACTTTGTGTTGTGTAATAATCCATTGAGTTAACAAAAATGGGCATAATGGATTTGAATGAAGTTAAAGCTTACATCTATTTAATCCATCCACAAGTGGAAGCCATAGGGTTGCTTTTCGTGATGTGTAGATTTGAAAATTGAACTAATGTTGAATATCAATTTTCTAATTGTTAATTTTTACATATTGGTTCTTTTATCAACATATATCATTTTCACCTTTCGAGATTAAGTGTTGATCAATCGAACCAACTCAATCCTTAAGGTTACAACACCAAATATGTCTCATTTTACTTGAATTCATATTATTAAAAGAATATTTAAAAACAATTTTATGTATTTATTAAAGGTTAAACAATCCAACTAGCATAATTCAACCCACACAACTCCATTTTATTTTATCTCTTGCACCCTTGTTCAAATGGTCCCTTCTAAAGTTTAACAAAGCATAGTCCACACATCAAATATTTATCATAGTTTGTTTATGGAAGCCAATTTATGTCATGACATTTGTCTTTGTAACTTAAGTGTGTGCCAATGTAGAGTCACATGTGACATAAATAGGGAATATTTTTCTACGAAATTCTTATCGTCATCGTTTCAAGGTTTTTCTTACAAGGTACTTATGAGTTACAAAGTTGGTTTTCAGGATATTACACCCTTGTAACCTAGGGCCTGGGGTTACCAAATTACGAATAACTTGTAGACAATCATATTTTTAAATATAATGGATAGAGAATAGGAAGAAAATCTTCACTTACCCGATTAACGACGGTTGATCCAAGCTTGATCTTCTCTCACTCCACTTCTTTCCAAAGCTTCTATGGATGTACTTCTCCACCTGCAAAGAGAAAATTCTTCAAGTAATATCTCATGCATATATATATTAGAGGTTAGATGAAAATCATATAGATAATATAATCAAACATATTCATTAAACCAATATACATGAAATAAACACAATACAAGATTGGAAGAAGAATTCTCTTTATTAACAAGCGGTGAATAAGATAAGAGTACAACCCAGCTTCTGGCACAAGGAATCCTCTATAGCCAAAGGAATCTGAGTTCTACTACTCCAAGATTCTGAATATATACCACCATCATAACTTTTCTCTCCAAAAATTGATTCATTAGGCTCCACCCCAAGGCCTCTATTTATACTTTGGGAAATAGAGTGGTTTCAAAGGTTGGGATGGTTGAGATGGTTGGGATAGTTATGGATTAGGACCCAAATAATCTCATCTAATATTTATTTATATTTTTTAATGTCTAATTAAGGTATACACGGGTATTAATATAGGCAACTCGCGTATGATATGCATGTTGCTCAAAGGGAACTCATGTATGGAAGTATACGTGCGTTGCAATGCAAATACTCGCATATGCCACGTGAGTTGCAATGCATATAGTCGCGCATGCAACCCAAAAATCATAATAAAAATATATAAGGCTGGTTTGAGGATAATGCATCAAAGGTCATGCCCATCTATAGTGTTTTGGCCACTTCAATCCAAATTTGTCCTTTTGTGTACCAACATGAGTAATGTTGGCACTCGGACGGAGAAGTGTCATTTTGGTTGATAATAGATGCCCCCTAATGTGTGAGGTCAGAGGGAAGCGATGGCCAAAATACATTATAATAATTATCTTGGAGAACTCAGAAGTCCAAGGAAGCATATGAAGTACCTGAAACAAATAGATATCAATTTCATATACAAAATCATATCTGAGGATGCCATGTTCAATATACTGGAACACTAGCTCCTTTACAATATTTGATTACATCATATGATATGGGTACAATACAACATATATTAAAAAGGTGGATCAAAGCCACAATATACAATGATGAGTCTTCAAAATATGGAAGTTGTGTAGGTGAACACAACACAATCTTGCGCAACTTAGGTTATAGAGGTAAGCCTAAGGTATTCATCAAAAACCAAAGGAACCAGTACAATCCAGGCCATGTGAATAGATGTGTCAAAGTCGAACATGGATAGGGATCAACAGATTGTCAATCAATAGGTGATAATTGACAATTGAAGCAAAGGCCAATTCACTAATGATAAAAGTGAATCCTAGGGTACCATCGTCAAAACTCTAGGTCTTCGTCTTCAGGAAGTACTGATGAGAAATCATGTTGTGATGAAGAAGGAAATAGATCCTCCAATGGATCACAAGAGTGACTAGGAACTGGATAAAGGAAGGTAGACACAAGTGATATTAGATAGGATAATGATGGAATCAGGATAATAATCAAAAGCAAGGATAAATCCTTGAACAGTGAGCATGACACAGAGGTGACCCAAGGAAACTTTTAATTTTGCAGATAGTACAACTAAACTTATCTATCATGTAAGAGACATGATAAGATTCCCTAGGAATAAGTGACAAGTGGAGGAGTAAGAAACTTGAATTGATAGATGAACTAAAAGTGTACACTAAGATATGAGTATCGGAAAATTCAGAGAGTGCTATGTTGAAGGAGGACATGCTGCCACTGGCTGTAACCCAAAAAGAAAACTTCTCCCTTATCTTCCCTGTTAAATTTTAACAAGTCCAGGAAAGTCAACACAGGTCTCTCTTCATTTTTGATAATCTTGAAGAGAAGGGAATAATGCTTGATAATGTTACTTATTCGTGTATTTTACGAGCCCGAACTAGTACATGCTTGTTTGGTGTTTTCATGTTTAGAGAGTCTGAAAAATCCAAAGAAGACTCTAGTGGGGTCCTTTTTCATCCAATTTAGTCTCTTGAAGCCGAAAAAGTATAAACCATACCTCAGAAGAACTCTCTTAACTTCCGAAGAAGAAAAGGTGAACCTTTTTTGTACTTGGTCAGGGAGGTCCAAAAAAGGTTAAATTACCACCTACCCAATGCTCCTTCAAGAGCATCATATAGCTTGAGTTTTACGAGTGTGAAGGAAATCAAGATCACTCGGAAAGATCCATTTGATTAAAAGGAATGGGGCTTACAACAATAAAATTGATGCTTTGTTCTTGGTGTTTAACGAGCATGACAAAGACATAAAGTACACTCGAAATATTTTTCATGTTTATGTTTAGAGCATGAAAAAGAGAAAAATAAGATCATACCGGGTGTTCCTTTTCTATAAGTTTAGTCCCTCAGGTCTGGAAAAGCGATAAGCCTATGCTTGAGAATACTCTTCTCACTTCCATAGAAAAGAGAGTGATCCTTTATTGTATTATTCCACATGGTCCGAGAAAGAGATAACCTACCACCAATGTGGATGCCCATTCACATATTCTTAACGAGACTAAATGGACAATTTTACACAGCAGTCAAGTCTATTTTGAGGAGTTAGACCTGGGCCTAAAGAAACTCCATAAAGTCAAGGAGCCTTATAAAATGGATAGCTTGTAAAAAGAGGCCAAAATGAGGCTCAATTTGGCATGAAAAATAGCTAATAAGGCTCCCCCAAACCTACGACAGATGCAACATGAGTACCAAAAGACAATCAATGTGTTATATGCTAGGGTACTCATGGAAGGAAATCCTTATCCATGGAAGAACAATGGTATAGACAAGGTACTAAATGGTTAAATACCATAGTCTATGGTCAAAGTAGTGATTCTAGGGTTAAGGTGGATTAGGTATAAATAAAAAAATGCATATAAATGACCAAAATCCTATCCTATATGAGTTAAAAACAAATTTGAGTAACCTTGGACCTGTTTCATTAGGAAAACATGACATGGTATTAGTTTGATTTTGATAAAAATTAAAAACTATAGGTTAAAACCCCACTTTTTTGAAATTATTTCTATAAATAGTGCAAAAATAGAAATCAAAATCACCATTTCACATTTTTACCCAATATAGACAAGTTTTACCTATGCCTTCAATTGCTTGGTGTGGTCAAACCAGTGGACGATTTTCAAATATGCAAGTGTTAGGTAAATCAGCTCTTCATGCTCTTTCATTTCATGCAAACAAATTTTTAATTTTATGTAAAATTTTAATGTTTTAAACCGGTTTTAGGGAGGTTGTGCTATATACGTGGGTATGCAATGTATACAATCACATACACATGTTTTATACATGACTTACCCGAAAGAAACCCGTGTATAATACAAGACATGCCTAAAGGACAGTCGCGTATATTGCGTGGCATAGGAAAATCATACTTAGGGCCAAAATCAACGTAAGTTTGAATGATTTTAATGTTTGAAAATGGCTTTATTAACATGCTAAAACATGGTGTTGGAGTGGAGGGAGAGGGAACATGAAACCATGGACCAAGATTCACTTCGAAGTGCCCCCACGGTGCATGCATTATGGAAAAGTGGGTTGCTGAAATTCTTTTGTACCTCACCTATGCGATCTAATGTTTGTTTACTATAATTTTTGATCAATTACTGGGATCATGATCTAGGTGTGTTTGACCTACAAGGTGAGATTTTATAAATTGCACTAGAAGACATCTATTTTATATCGGGTTTGTCACGATGGGGAGCTCCTGCCAACTTGGAAGGTACCGGCAGGGGAGGTGACCTTCTAAGTGTTCATAATTACATTGACACTTACTGTGAGCCTAGCACTTGAAAAAGGGGAACTTGCATCCCTATTGCACATATTCGCAGCTTTCCATTATAGGTGTTGGTAAGCACAGTAGTAAGGGTTGCAGGATCATCATCACTTCATCTTGAAACTCGAAACCAAATGAGAATTGCGGTGGAATCTATACAGGGGTCTTTATTTGACAGGTGTTTGAGAGTAATCCTAATAATGAAGAAGCAACTCTCTAACTGCAAGAGAGGCCAATGGAAAAAATTCGGTTATTCTAGCATATTAGTGGCCTTTTTCTTTGAGAGAGTGCCTAGTATGATCCCTACTATTCCTCTACCAGTTTTCCCTCCTCGTCAGCCTATACTAAGTAGGTGGGGAGAAATATTCCTCCACCAGGGTGGCGGTGGATCGGTTCAGAGTGTTTACGATGATGACTTCTACCTATGGTGGGAGAAACATATACCAACACTGGAGCAGTTTCCATATGCTGGGATGGATTTCCAGGGTGACAATGACCTTGTCCTCCCTCCTGGAGGAGCATGGGGAGCGTCAGGTATTTTTGTTTTTCAAGTTTTTTAAAATTTTTATGAATTTTTAATCATGAAGACATATACATATGTATACAAGTTTTTAATCCTGTAAATGTTCAAAATGAAGATATTGGACCAGTTCGCCCTGTTGGGCATCCTTGTATCTATGTGCGACCAGTGGTAGGAGAGGATCATGGTTGACTAGGGTTCTCGAGGGGAAGCTGGCCAGGCTTACCCAAAGAGTACCTACTTTACGTATTGAGCAGATCCCTACCATTATGTAGGAACTAGTGGTTGGTATCCCACCTATATGGATATGCCTTATGAGAAGGGTAGCCAGAGCAGTGCTTGCTTACATAGATGTCGTTGATGTTGCTACAGTTGAACAAGATGAAGAAGACTGAGAGAAGGATGACTAGGATGATCAGGGTGACCAGGGAAGTCAGGATGACCAGGGTGGTTAGGACGACCAGGGTGGTCAAGATTAGACCTAGAGGCATTTTATGGATTACGATCCAATTTTTGTATATTATATAGTTATGAATAGATCTAAGGATCAAGAACTCGACCTATCTATATGGACAGATATTTACACACACACACACACACACACATTTCTGATTTATTTACATGTGTTTTTGCAATGTATCTGTTGTGTATTTTTATGAAATATGTGTTAAGTGACAATCCAAGATATAGTCCGCATATACATTAGTTAATGAATTTTGATTTATTGGAATATGATTAAATGTAATAAAATAAAAATTTCTTTCCAATAACCTAACTTGCATAAACTGATGTAATAAAATAGGGTTCCGCACCTGATAAGCTCGATTGAGCTGTGAAACCACCAGTTGAGAGTCAAGTCTAACTTCCAGCTGGGTGATGCCACGTGAAAATAAATCCCACAAATTCTCAATGACGACCCTGTATTCGGCCACATTATTGGTAGTAGGACCTAGGAAAGCACCTCCATAGGAAACTAGTTGTCCTGAGGGTGAGTAAATAACCCATGCGGCTGAAGCCAGGTTGCAAGTGTGACGACTAGAGCCATCTACAAAACCTACGAACCATTCAGAAGACATATGTAACAAACAAAAGATGATATAAGAATACAAACTGATGAACTATTGTACATAAAGTTATATACAAGAAAAATACAAGAAAAAGTGCTAGGCCTAAGCATAGTAATTCTTCAAGTAGAGCCCATTTCTAGGCTCGGGCAACTTATTCCCCTCGAAATCAGTTAATTCATGTGCACCTTTCTTCAAAACTTTTGACATGACATAGGGTCCTAACCACATATACTTGAATGTCCCTACCCCTAGGGGTTCTTTATCCTGGTCCCATAGCAAGACAAGTTCCCCTTCAGAAAAAAATCCTAGGTCTGACCGATTTATCGTATTGATTCTTTACCCTATTTTTATGAGTCTCGTTTGTAGTCAGTGCATCCCTACACTACTCGTCTAGATGTTCTAAGTGTAACAAACATTCTTCAAGCTCAGTCGTATCAGGTAACACTTGAATGGAAATTTTAAAGGACAATATTTTGTATTCAACCGAGGTTACTGCTTCCACCCTGTGAACGAGTTGGAAAGGAGAAACCCTATGGAAGTTTTCACATTGGTTCAATAAGCCCAAAGTTCAGGATACAAGATGATGTGCCAATTTGACCTAGCTGCATTAATGGTATGCTTGATAATAGTCTTCAAGATCTTATTTACTTCCTTGACTTGACCGTTTTCTTGTGGGTAGAAAGAAGATGAATGTTCTTGTTTAAACCATAGCATAGTGGTCAATTCAGTCATCATGCTGTTTTGGAAATGAATTCTATGGTCAGTGACAATCTCTTTAGGAATACCAAAATGTGTGATAATTTGGTTGAAAATGAAAAAAGCTGCAGTTTCCCCGTCATCCTTATAGGTGGGAATTGCCTCTGCCCACTTGGTGAAGTAATCTACAACGATAATGACGTATTTGTGCCCCCCGGCCGAAACAGGGTTGCATGTCACACAATCTATCCCCCACTTAGTGAAGGGACCTACTAAGATGATGGGAAATAACGGAGTAGGATGTGACCACATCTTTCTGGTGTAAATATGACAAGGATGACAACGCTTCATGGCTTCCACACAATCTTTAAAGATCATGGGCCAGAAATAACCGGCATGTAAGATCTTCTGGACCGTTGCTAACCCAGATAAATGACCCCCACACGCTCCACTATGGGCATCATTTAGGATAATCTCAGCCTCTTCATGGGTAAGACATCGATGAAAAATGGAGTCTACCCCTCTACAATAAAAAATATCTCCAATAATGAGGTAGTTTTTTGCATGTAAGTGTAATTTGCGTCATTCTTCTTGTGAAAAGGTTGTGGGGCACTTCAGATTTTGGAGATAGACAAGTATATCTCTGTACCAAGGGGCAGAGGTGGAAATAGAAAAGATGTGCTCATCTAGGAATGATTATTCTTCAATGACTACATCTTCTTCAATAGGAAATTCTACAATGAGTTCTGCAAAAACTAAGGATTTTTTGGATTTGGCGGATTGGAAATCTAAGTCAAACTCCTGGAGAATGACTATCCATTTCTTGAATTTTCCTCCAACTATCCATTGGGAAAAAAAATACTGGAAAGGATTAAAATCCACCACTACTGTTGTATTCCTCAGTAAGATGTTGTGACACAACCTCTAAACAACATACACAACTGCTAATGGCAACTTTTCGACATGGGAATACCTAAGTTCAAGTCCAGCTAAAGCACGACTAAGATAGTAGACGACATGATCCTGGAGCTTATCATCCTCCTGGACTAGTACTACCCCTATGGTCGACTCGGATGTGGCCATATACAATATAAAATATCGAGAGTAATATGGCGGACGCAATAAAGGTGCTGACAACAATGCTTTCTTTAATGCCTCGAACGCAAGTTGTGCGGTTTCATCCCATACAAAATTGTGTCCTACTTCAACAAGCGCATGAAACCTTTAGTGATATTGGCATAATTCATGATAATATGTTGGAGAAAATTAGACTTTCCTTGTAGGATTTGAAGCTTCCTGATGAAACGAGGAGGAGGTAGATCTACTATGGCCTTGACTTTCAAAGGATCCACCTAAATACCTTTGTTAGAAACAATGAATCCAAGCAGCCTGCATGACTCGACACAAAAAACACATTTGTGGGAATTCAAACGTATTTTATAATGTCTGCATATTTCAAAAATTAAACGCAAGTGATCTAGGTGATCAATCCTCTTTCAAGAATGTGCTATAAGATCATCTAGGTAGCGTTCAACAATAGACTTGATGTCATGAAAGGCAAAATTCATTTCCCGTTGAAAGGTAGCCCCTGCATTTTTTAATCCAAAAGGAATTTTCTTGTACGCAAATGTACCCCAAGGAAAAATGAAAGTTGTTTTATGTTGGTCTTCCATTTTGATTTGAATCTGATTATACCCAGAGAAACCATCCATAAACAAAAAGACCTCACTCCCTGCAAAAGCATCAATGATTTGATATATGAATGGTGTGGGGTAGTTATCCTTAGGACATGCTTTGTTTAAATCATGAAAGTTAGTATAGACACGTATCGTCCCTTGATTTTTTTCTATATGAACATGGTTGGATACCCATTTTGTCAAAGCTATTGGGTAAATAAAACCAGCTTTCAACAGTTTTTCAACTTCAGCCTTAACAGCTGCCGCTTTATGCGGATTGACAAGTCAAATTTTTTGTCAAACTGGTTTGGCATCAGGATAGGTTCAAATGTCATGTTCTACTATTGATGGATCTATGCCTATCATCTCCTCATATGACCAGAAAAAAATATCGCGAAATTACTTAAATAAGGTTGTATAGATAGCAATCTCCTCTATAGAGCAGTTTGCACCAATATATACATTTTCCACAATGTTTGGGTTTGCAGAGATGTTGATAGGAATAGTAACAGAAATGTTTTCCATATTCCCCTTGGGAAATATTCCATCCTTTGGTAAGGGATTGATTGGTATATCAGCATCACTTGCCAGTCTCATATGGAACTCTTGGTTTTCAATCCTGCTTAATTCTGGAAGAAAGTAGGATCAATGATGAAGATATTCGTAGATCTTATCTCTTCCACGCTTATCTTCCAAAATGGCTTTGTCAGATGGAAAAACCATGTCTAAGCAGTCTCTAGTATGCAAAGAGTTCTTTTCCCAAGCAGGCAGATAGGATTCTTCCAGCTCCTCTGAGATTGTGAGAAGAAACGAAATGGGATCAAAAGTGGTATTAATGATAGGTTGATCAGATATTTCCACTGTCGGTAAGGGAACTTCAGGTTCATGATGGGAAGGAAGAACCCAAGGATCTATTCCATCAACAACCATTGCAATAGACTTCCCTACACTAGTAGAACCTAAGTACTTAATCGGAGCTGGAAAATTGAAAGTGCCCATCAATGATGAATACATTCTAGCCCCTAACCTCTCTCAAGTAGGTTTAACCTAATCAACCAATGGCACGGTGGACACATTAGTTTCCATGCATCCCTTTTGAGTAAAACTGAGTCGGTCTATAGTAACCAACTTCCCTTTGTGCAGAAACACTACCACCTGAAGAATGGCCGATGCAATAGAGGACATGGCATAAGTCCAATTTCTCTTCAGAAGCAAGTTATAATCCAATGGTGCATCAATCACCTATACCTCAACAGACACTGCCTTCCGTACCAACCTTATTTCGTCGGATAAGGTAGGATACCATGTGGACAAAATGACCTTTCATCGAAAGCAGTAAGTAGAGTGCTCAATGGAACTAGCTCTGGAGATCCAAGAGCTTTCCAAAAAGACAAGGACATGACACATGTGGAAGCACCCTCATTGAAAACGGCCCTTCCAATGGTTTTTCTGCCATGGATGACATCTATCGATAAGGCCACATGATACGCCAGGTGAGTTTTGACATCAAACAAATTAAATTTTTCCACGAGGCTCGATGAATCCATACTACCTAAGGATACTAAGAGTGCATCTCGCTGGGCGGGACAACTCTATAACACCTCTAAACCCAACATCAATTTGGGATAAACCTTCAACTATAGAGCAATAGGATGCAGCCCTAGCATTAATATTGTGCAATGTTTTCTTGAAGACACCTTTTGGTATCTTGGTCATAGTTTTGGCATCTTTTGCAATTGTGAGAGGGTTAGACGTTTCACCTATAGACTTACCCTTCTCTAAAGCCTCTATATCATAGTTCTTGTCCCTAGTCTAGAGTAATGTTTGGGATTGAACCATGTTTATATAATTTGGTTCAGGGGAATTTGGAGTACCCCCTACTACATTACAAGCTGAAGTAGAATTCTGTCCTTATGGAAAAGGATCTTTTAGGAAAGCCATTTGTTTAATTTTGAGCAGCTTCTGAGCTTGGTCCATAAGGGGACATTGATGGGTCAGGTGATCTTCCTGGCACAACTTACATGGAAATTTCACCTTCTTCTTCTCTTTTCCCCCCCCATCAACATTGTTTGTGGGTTTTGTCTTGTTTTGGTTTCCCTCACCTTTCTTCCCCTTTTTCTTTTTCCCACTGGACTACTTATTGCCCTTTTGGGAGGATTGTGCAAAAACATTTTCATTCTGGGGTGAGGGGTCGGCCTTTGCTACCTCCTTCATAGAGTGTTTGATGGACAGATCATGGATCTGTTTAGCCAAAGACTCCATAGTGGGAGATTTCACCGAACCGACCACACCATCGACATGGGGTCTAGGCTTAGGTTTTTCAACACTATGTGTTGGTATCGGTACATCAGGGATGATTTCATATAGAATCCCAGGCCGAGAATATATCAAATCTAATTGCTGGGCCCTGAGGATAGCCTCTTCTGTCATTATTTACTCCCAAAATGGATACGTCCTTAGATATATATGAAAATAAGGACTTAAGGAACCATTCTAGTAAAAAATTGAGAGGGATAGTGGCCTTAATGAGCCTCTTTCACCTTCTCCACTCTTGGATGTGATCTGAAATTTGAGTGGGTTTGTCTTGCTGAAAGGTGGACAATAAGTCTGTCCTGGCATCATACCGAACAAGAAGTTGGAAAAGGTTAAGGAACACATTGGCTAAGTCCAAAAAACTACCAAACGTAACAGAGGCAGTTCAATGTACCACCTTATTGCGGCACTAGTAATATTTCTTTGGAACAATCCCAATGAAACGGTGTCATCGTTTAGTGAGTTAGAGGAGCACCACAAGTGAAAGGTGGTGATATGAGCCCATGTGTCTTCACCAACTTTTCCTTTGAATTTTGGGATATTCGAGGGTAGCTTGGTAGGAGCAGGTGGCCATGAGGTATCATGTCTCACTGGGCCATTCATTAGCTTGGACAAGTCTGTAAAATTCAAAGTTTCCAGGAAAGGAAGCTTGGGTCGAACCGAAGCATGAAAAGTACCAGCTTGGGAAGTAGAAGGACTTGCCCCTGGTTCCAAAATGTGAATGCGGGGTTGCCCCCAACTGCTGGTTGTGAAGTAGCTGAACCAATTTGGAAAGGATTCCACCCATAAGCCAGTGGATTGTTCATATGTGGTGCAGTGTATGAGGTTCGGGCTGCCCTACTTGAAACTAGAGTTTGGAAAATAGGAGCAGGTATCCATCTGCTAAAAAGTGAAAAAGGAGAGCTCGTGAAAGGAGAAGAAACCAGCGTTTGGAAACCTTACCCATAAGGGTTAGCGTTTCCTAATTGCACCTCTACATATGCAAGTGTTGTACCTACATATGGAGAGAATGGGGGAATGTGCCCCCCATTCCAAGGAAAACCATTGACAAATGAAGAGGATCCAACAAGACCACTCTGAGCAGTGTGTACAAAATAAGTTGAAACAGAAGGTAGACTAGGGATCCCAATGACCACCCCACCAGAAGTGCCTACTACATTTGTTGAAGCCAGTGGTTGAACCACCCGGCTAGCTGGAGTTAAAGGAGTAGTAGGTATATTTATTCTAGGGGCACCAAATACGGGAGGTGGCACTTCTTCAGCTGGAGTAGCTAACGTGGAAGTAGAAGGACTTTCTCTTGCACTAGACATTAGTCTTCCCACAGGAACACCAATCACAGGTGAAATAAAAGGACGAAACTAGATGATCACTGGATAGTTTAGGTTAGTAAGAGGTGAATTAAAGTTTCTTGCAAACTCGTAAGCCTGCAAGTCTTCTATCTCTACTATGGTTGTATCAACCCAGTTTGTCCTTAGTTCTGGTTCACCTGAAACTTCACTAATTAATACCGGTTCAAAAGAACCTTCTATGTCTAATATCCACCTTTGAGGGGGAGGTGGAGGTTCCACTATAACAAGCGGAGGAAGGTTTTTCAACCTTCTTGACCTTCTAAGAAGTAGGTACTCCATGATTGAAAATTTGACTCTTCACACCCTAAGGTCGGCTAAACACAAACAAACCATAGAGAAATCACTACAAAATTTCCTAAAGTCACAACAAACACAAGGGTTATAATATTTGCTTTCTAGATGAAAGCTGAGAGATGGCTACTTGGCGTCCTTGAAGATGTTCTTTGGCACAAGCGGATGAATCACCCTTCGCCCTCCCACACTTTCTACAAGGGTTACCTTCCAATCCTGTCAAAGCTCAACCAGAAATAGCCTTCTAGTGTACCTGTGTATGAACCCTAGATGTTAGAGAGACTAAAGGCTACCTCAACTATATTGACAGTATGAGGGGACAGTTGCAAGCCTGGTTCATACGCATGGGTAGGGTAGCAAAGATCGAAACTCTGTCTAAGACAGGAACCCCAAATGAAAAAAAAACTTGGTCTATGATTTGACAAGGAATCGTAAGGTTATCTCCTCAGTCCAAGCCTCCATGTGGCCTCGTACTTAACTCCCGTTTGAGAGGAGCTTCCCATATACAATCAACATAGAAAAGGGTTTACTTATTGATTGTCCAACTACGTCTAAATTTAAATACTTGTGGAGAGTTTAAACTTCCTATTCCACAAGTCTAGCCTAAGCTAGTTGGTGTATGACCCTATAAAATAAAACTTACTAATAAATTTTAAATTATATCATTCATTTTAAGGGTTGTTCTTAGTCAGAAGGTAAATGGCGTGAAAGACTGTAATATTATGGACTTGATAAGAAACATCAAAATGGTGTATAAAGCAAATTACAAAGCAAATTGCAACTATGTAACCAAATTTATTTTCCTTTTTTTTTGTTAATGTAAGATAATGAAATTGAAACTAAGTATTAGAAAAACAAAGAATTATTTTTATACGTTTTGAAATTTTATTTGAAAATACTGAAAGGAAAACTACTAAGTGCAACTAAATACAAAAGCATAAGATGTTTTTCTTCACTTTTTCAAATTCTTCAAAAACTATAATGCACCTAAATGCAAATTTTTGAGCGAGTTTGAATAATCATAGCATATAAAAAGAAAAATGAAGTATAGAGGACCCACAATAACCAACTTCAACCAAATAGGAAGAAAACTTGGTGAAAAACCTGACTTGGAAAAACTAATGAATAAAATCCACTAGATTTACTAAATAAAAAGTGGCAAACTAATACTACACACAACAACATAGAGTATAAGGTATCTAATGCCTTGATCACTAACTCAGACACACAGCACCAGAATCATAGACCAAGCAGGAGGGCCAAATTCAAATCACTAGATGAAAGAAGATTAAAAAACAAACTCAAAGGCATGACATCAAGAAAAAATTACGGCATGGTAGGGGGTTGCTTGGTAGGGTTTGATTGTCCCTATCTTGGTTGGAATGCATGTATATGTGGGATGCAATGCAAATACTCGTGTATGACACGCGAGTTGCAATGCATATAGTTGCGTATGAAACCCAAAACTCATAGTAAAAATATATAAGTCTGGTTTGAGGATAATTCATCAAAGGTCATGCCCATCTATAGTGTTTTGTCCACTTCAATCCAAATTTGTCCTTTTGTGTACCAACATGAGGAATTTCGGCACTCAAGTGGAGAAGTGCCAGTTTAGCTGATAACAAAAGATAGGTGAAGGGAAGGGATTATGGTTTATGTAGTTAGGTGTAGGAATGTTTGGTTTAAGGTAAGGGATATTTGGTTTTTTTGTGTCATTATTATGGGCATGTAGTTATGAAAATGAATTAATATTAAAGAGTATGAGTTTTAGATCAAGTGAAAGGATACAGAGTTTGGTGTCATAGGGGTTAGGAGTTAGGGATTTATAATTTTAATATATTGTTATTAGGGGTCAAGTTTAAATGGAATTCAAGGGTAACACTGAAGGGTTATTTGGTTTTAGGTGGGGGTATATATTATCGCTTGGTAATAGTTAGAGGGCATGTATTTTAAGGTAGGGGATATGGGTTACACGTTATGTAGTTATGGATAAGAAGTTAAGAAGTTTAGATTGGTATGGGTTAAGGGGATGATTTTTAAAGGTTATATTAGATGCATGCATTGACAGTATGGGAGGGTTTCCAGACTCAAACATGACACACAAATAATTCTACAATCAAACAACAAACCTATAGAATAATTAATGTACTAAATGGGGCCAACATTTATAATTTTCCAATTTGTGCTTGCATTGACTGTGATTGTTCTAGGTTAGATTAGACACATGAATTGATATTATGGGACGGTTTCTAGACTCAAATATGACTTACACAAACAATTTGACAATCAAACAACAAACAAATAGAATAATTAATGTACTGAATGGGGCCAACGTTGATTTTTTTAAAAATTTGTCCTTGTATGGACTGAAATTTGGCATGGTTAGACTAGATGCATGCCTTGATGGTATGTGATGGTTTCCAGAATCAAACATAAATCACACAAACAATTCGAAAATCAAACTAAAACCTATAGAATAATTAATGTACTAAATGAGGCCAACGTTGAAATTTTTTAAATTTGTAATTGTATGGACTCAAATTTGGCATGGTTAGACTAAACACATGCATTGATGGCATGGGAGGATTTTGTGACTGAAACAAGACTCACATAAACAACTCAAAAATCAAACAACAAACCTATAGAATAATTAATGTACAAAATGGGGCCAACATTGAATTTTTTTAATTTTGTGTCTGTGTGGACTAGAACTTGGCATGGTTAGACTAAACACATGCATTGACGACATGGGAGGGTTTTCAAAATAAACATGAATCACACAAACAATTTGGAATTAAAAAAACAAAACTATAGAATAATTAACGCACTGAATTGGGCCAATGTTGATTGTTTTAAATGTGTGCTTATATGGACTGCAATTTGGAATGGTTAGACTAGATGCATGCATTGACAGTATGGGGGGGTTTCTAGACTCAAACATGAATCGCACAAATAAATTGAAAATCAAACAACAAACCTATAGAAACAATAACAAGTTTAATTTATATAACACAAAGAATAATCGGAAGGAGGAAGAGTGACTCAGGGACATATACATGAATCTATGAGTTTTAGGACCTGATTCATATGTAAAATATCTTACCTCCCTCCACGTCAAATATATAATGATCCATAATTTTATTAAAGTGTATAAACCTTGGTGAATCTTATGAATTATCGAATTTCTAACCATATGCCCCTATTTATCTCCTACTTTCTCTATTCATCCTCCCCTATTTTCTCCACTCCTCTTTATGATGATTATTTCCTCTTTACTTTGTAGATTCGAAGGTTTGATTTTTCAACAAAGCATCATCCATCCTTATTTTCCATTTATCAAGTGGTCCATAGATTTTAAGACTTGATTCCATATCCAAATGGTCACCTCCCCCTATTTTTTATTAAATATATTTTTTGATTTTTTAAATTAATTAATTTACTGATTTATTTAATTATGAAAGAAAAATTGCATTTGATTTTTTGTTGTTATTTGGGGTTAATACGAAACATGAATATTTGGTAAGAATAAATATGAAACGAAAATAGTTTGTAAGAATATAATTTATATGGAAGAAGGATTATATGGATTATGTACCATGCATCAAGCCACATCACATGTTATTACACTTGGCTTATGATACCATACATAAGTATCCTAGTTTACCACCCACACACATTTTTTCCTTGACCAATTTAATCAAGAAGACATGCTAAAATATACTCATTTTCTAAAATTGAGTACAAAGTTAGTCGAAGGTTCCACGTAAGATAAAGGAGATGATTAATAATTCTTTATGTTAAAATTCTATAGACAAAGGAAGAATCTCATGATAGAGAATATTTTAGGTGATCTTGGATGGGGACAAAGAGTAAAAATTATTAAGAATCTATCACCAAGATGATTTACCATACTTAGATGTTTGGTGTTTTGTTCTTATCACATAATGATCATTTAGACTACAAAATTCCTAGGTCTTTCAAGCATTTCCCTCTGGGAAGTATTTGAGCTCAGTGATCTAGCTCAAGTGGTTGATCGCTTTCATATTCATAGCAAAATGTATTGAGGTTGAATTCCAAGGATGAATACTTATGTTTCATGCCTTGATTAGTGTCGCTACTAGGATAAGAACCATTATAAGCATCAATGAGTTTGCACTAGGTACCATCCATAAATGTAAGGAAGTATTTGAGACTTTATTCACAAGCTTTAACTTAAAGAAAATAAGAAAAGTGTAGTTGGTATCCAAATGATATGAACATAAATAAATAATTGATAATGAGGATACCTTTGAACCAACGAAAAATATGAGAATCACCGAGGCCATGTTAGCATTGACAACAAATTTATCATTAGATAAATGTGAAAATGGATTTTTTGAAATGGTGGATTGACGAGGAAGTATTCTTCTCTAAAATATTGAAGAATATTTGGAACCTTCACTTGATTATAGAATATATATTGTTAAACCCTTGTATATCACATTGGACTTGAGGAATAACCTTGTTATCAAATATTACAAGATTTATGGTAAGCAAAATATGCCAAACAATGATCAATGAAAATTACCTAAAAGGTCTTTTGGAAGATTTTTCATACCAAAGTTTGAGCCCATGATTCAATAGTATCTCTAAACCAAGCATCCCTTAGCATTATGAAACCCTCTATTTCCTTCTAGACATGTTTAACAAAACTACATAAAATTATTAAGTTGAAAATTTGTTTCTTCACTTTCCATGCATAGAATACACCAACCAGGTCGTTTGAACTTCATGTTTGTAAGTTGTACCAAGTTAATAATTTATTGTTTAAAATAAACCACATAAAAATGTGAATTTTAGTAGGGAATTTGAAATGGAAATTTTTTAAAGCTTAGCAGGGAATTTGATTTTTTTCTTATAAATATTATCGTTGATGTATTCAATTTATTATTCAAAGTTGCAATTTACATCTAATTTACATCAAATTTTTTAAAATTATACTCGGCCTACATGATGTCACATAAGGGACACCTTACCGATGAGTATGATAAGACATCAGCGTTAAATAAATGTTGATGGCATAGCATTCTCATCGGTAGGGAATCACTTAAGATATGTCATTTAGGAGTATAATTTAAAAAAATGCTAGTTCTCTTGGTACCATTAAAATAAATTAGGACCTGAATCTAGTTATTCCTTTACGAGATAGAATGATTGCACCCTATACCTTGGTATATGGGAAAGGGTCCGTATTTTCCATGCATTTTGAATTTTATTTTCTATGACTCTTATTTGAGTATTTAGGCTTAGGTCGGGACAAACTAGAGTTTGATAAACATAAAACATAAAACATAAAACAATATTAAAAACAATAATAGATATAAAAAACATAAACAATAATATACATAAACATGAAAAAAATATAAAATATAAAACTCACCTCCTTCCCACCCACGAAGAGTACACATTTCACTTACCTTACCCATGAACCAAGTCTGGAGGCCCTAGAGGAGGTCAGAGAGGTCATTCAAGAGGTTGTGGAGCTCTTTGAGGAGGTCAGATAGGTTAATGAAGAGGTCGTAGCACTCATTAAAGAGGTTGCAGAGAACCCAAAGGTCACCAAGAATATCAACAGGAGACTCAATGCCTCCAAAATTAGTTAGTAACCTACCATTTGACCCTAGATTACTCTATGAAATTTCTCAATGTTGTGGATGTGATTTGGTTTAGGGTAGGGATTGTGCAAAATATTGAAATCTTAGGATGACCCTAAACAACCAATACTTTGTGCTTGAACACAACACGATAGGGATTCTGCAAAAACCTTAAAGAGGGAAAATCTATAACACATGTGGAAAAATTCACACTTTACCTCATTCCCATCTTGTTTTCCTTAATTGATTTTAATTCTCCTTATTTGGTTATGAATTGATGAGTTCAATACTTACTTATAAGAACATATACCCCTAGGTGGCTTCAATCGATTGGAATGTATGGCAGATAGGAACATCTCTCAATTCCCCAAGTAATATCGAACCCTGTCGATGAATTACTTATTGAACCCTATCGATTTGTTATCAAACCAAACAACGCATACATCATTTTTTATGTGAAAGAGTATCTCTAGGCATCCAAAGGGTCAATGACATAATTCCAATGCTAAAACCACATTATTAGAGGGTTTGACAAGATTATTTTCACATGATAAAATAAAAGCAACCATAAATAACTCAAATGTTTCTACAATATTCTACAAGTCTACAAATTGGTTCCTTGAGATGGTTCAATACTCCTTATTCCCTATAGACACTACAATGCTACTATATTTCTGCAATAAAAACAAATGGTGGGGATTGCGACCAATGTTTTAAAATATCTTAACCTTTTTTAATGGTATATCTATGAAACATGTGGAAACGATTTCACATATGGCCTTCTATATTATAGATCATATACCACACAAAATCCTTAGAGTAATTTTTATTCCTTCTTTCCATATATTTAGGAAATATTTGACGAAATACACCTTAAAAATCACATAGGAACCAATGTTTCTTTCTTAGGGAATAGGTGATCCTCGATGCACTTTGAATTACATCACATAAGGACCAATACCATTTTATGTTTTCTTCGCCTCCATCATATAACAATTAAAGTGATAGGGGGGATTCATTTGAATATTCCAACATTATTGTTTGATAATTCTATGCAAACACAAAAACAAGAGGTATTAACTATTGCACCACCAGAGCTTGTATTACTACTGCACTTATTGAATTGGACAATGTTGTAGAGACATTTTCATTACTCATGGTAATTAAACTCACACTATTTAAAGACACAATAGAAAGTGTACTTTGAATACTAATCACACACATACATACACACCGGTTTTATTCACAACAATGGTCACTATATGCTAATAAAGAATAATAGGCATAGGGGCTATGCTATAGGATGGGTCGACAACACTATCACTCCATTCTACCTCCTTCTCAGTTCCATGGTTATTTGCAATTTTATAATACTAGAAAAACATGTACTTGAACTATTCTTGCCGACTATATTATTCCATCACTCTAGAAATCCCTTCCAAGCTGGTGGTTCTCTCAACATCTACATGCTTATAGTCCAATTATATGAATCCCCTGTGGCACAATGCATTTTCCATATCAGATAATTGTAGGTTACCTCAATCTACACTAAGTCCTTAATTCCTTGCATTAACACAATTTGTTTTCTTCCTTTTGTTTGGGGTTGAGATATAGAACTTGGACTATTGGCCCAAGAACTATATTTGTATGGAAACAAATTCTCACATGGAATAATATTTGTCAATATTGGTGGAAATATGAAAAACCAACTATGATTTGAAATTTGTGGCTTCTCTCGATTGGAAGAGACAAGTTTCCCTATAAATGTTTGCAAGATATGCTCACCATTTTGATGACATGCCAAATGCTTGTTCTTGCATATTAAAGGATCTACTTGTTCTCTCTTTAAATGCATCTCATATTTCGTTACTAAACAACAATGGTCAAATACATTTTTCCCTTAGGAGAGATAGTCTTCCCACTTTTTATTTGATATTAAGAGGGCTTATTCCTTCCCTAAAAAATTCAATCTGGGGTGAAATCTTGACATCTAACTCTGATTTAAAAGTTGTTTCTTCTCTAAATAGGAATCGATAAGTTTCCTCTTAAAAAGTGGGAAGATATATTTTCCTTATTAAGGATAGTCTTCTTAGTTTAATGACATCCTAAATGATTTTTCCTACCAATCAAAGGATCTAATTGTCTTCATAAATATCTATTTTCAATAAAGGGAAGAAAAGAGTATCAAGTTAATTAGATCAAATTTGAAGGTAGCATTGATTGCATCAACCTTAGTGTGGGGGTTAGAGGATAGTACCTCTCATGTTATTTGTGGTAGAGAGAACTTAATGAATCATGTACAATGTAATTCATGAGTTAATGTCACGTGCTTGAATTATTGCCAATTATAATGTCACGTGCTTGCATTATTGTCAATTATAATGTCACTGCTGCATATGATTTTTTATCAAGGTAGTGCTTGATTGTATCAAGGTGGTGAGACACTTTGTGTTGGTTTCTTAACCAAATGAGAGCTAGAAATATGTCAAAAAAGAGTTGTGGGAGTTTTGAAATCCATTAATTTCTTTGTGGGACGTTTTATATGTTGAATTTTAGGGTTTTTGAACAAACACTAAAAAATGAACTTTAATGGAAGTTTAAACTAAAAAATAATATTGAAGTAAAAAGGTACATCAGTATTGAATGTCTAGCCAATAAAAAAATATAATTTTCATCTATTTCAACTTTAACACTCACTAAGGATCACTGTGTTAAAGTTAGTATTTGAAACATAAAAATTTAGAATGCAAAACATACACAGTAAAAGTACAACTGAACAAGGATAATTTTAGGGGAGAAATTTAGCCTAATGGGCTATTTTTCCACATGTTTTTGCATTTTTTGAAGCCTTGTTTCACCCAATTTTGATGGGGTAAAATTTTTTCACCCTAAAAATCGCCAAATTATTATATAAACGATATAAAATCCTTGGAAATTAAAATATTTTTTGAAAAATATCGTCAAACATTTTATAGTTGGAGTTTTAAGAATTTGTAAGATTCACCAACATTTATTAACTTTGAAATATGTATGGTTCCTTAAAATCATCCCTGCAACTGATGAGTCCATACATAGGTGACAACCCTCTCTAAAATTCCATACACAGGTGGAAACCCTATCTAACTGTCCATACACTTGTGAGATTCCTATATAAAAATCCATACATAGGTGGAAACCCTCTCTAACAGTCCATACACAAGTAGAAACCCTATCGAACAATCCATACCTAGGTTGAATCCCTCTCTAACAGTCCATAAACAGGTGGAACCCCTCTCTACATAAGTAGTGGCTTCCAAAAACATAGACAAATAAGTAGTGTCTCTCTCTATAGTTCAAGCACAAGTAGTGGTGGCCTCAATACATGCCAAAAACAAACAGTGGTACCTTTCAGTAGTCCAAGAAAAAACTAGGGCCAACATGTGAAGAAGAGAGAAGAGGTATTTAGCATTAAAAAATATAGCCCTAAGTAGTAGGTAAAGAACCAAGAGAGTGCCTAGACACAAGAAGTAATAAACCCTAGACACCATCCACATAAGGCTGGTGAAAACCCTAGACAGTCACACAAAAAATCAAAGTTGATTCATGTCTTCAAGATATGTCATAATAAAAGGTTAGGATAGATTTTATAGCCTCTCAATGGTATTCTATAAGGTTCTCCTTATAATCCTTCATTGGATTAGGGATAATTTACAAAGGGTTAAGATGTCATAACATTAGGGAGGGTTACTAAATATAAAACACAAATTAATGTTAATACATCACAACAATGTTTAAGGTACCACACTCAAAAGGGGGCTCAAAGGTCCTTATATACTTTAAATGTTGGTATTGTTTATAGGTTAGGTACCCATGCGTTCACCGCAACCTCTCATTGGATGCTTACGTGGGGTTCATAAGATATGTAAATTGGAATCATTGTGTTAATCAATTAATTATGGAATTTTATTTTTATGGTGAAAATTATTGGTTAACAAATGCTAGGTTAATTTATTATGTGATTATGTGAAGTGGTAGGTTTTAGATTTATTATGCTTTAATGTATTGACCAAGTAGTGGTGTTTATGTGTTCAGGTGTGGATTGTGTTGTGTTGGAACCTTCTTGTGTCATTGTGTCGTCTCCTTAACCCATTCCAAGGAAAAAACTTGATAAATGAAGAGGATCCAACAAGACCACTCTGAGCAGTGTGTGCAAAAGAAGTTGAAACAAAAGGTAGACTAGGGATCCCAGTGACCACCCCACCAGATGTGCCTACTACATTTGTTGAAGCCATTGGTTCAACCACCCGACTAGCTGGAGTTAAAGGAGTAGTAGCTATATTTGTTCTAGGGGCACCAACTACGGGAGGTGGCACTCCTTTAGCTGGAGTAGCTGAGGTGGAAGTAGAAGGACTTTCTCTTGCACTAGACATTAGTATTCCCACAGGAACACCAATCACAGGTGAAATAAAAGGACGAAACTAGATGATCACTAGATAGTTTAGGTTAGTAAGAGGTGAATTAAAGTTTCTTGCAAACTCGTAAACCTGCAAGTCTTCCATCTCTACTATGGTTGTATCAACCCAATTTGTCCTTAGTTCTGGTTCACCCGAAACTTCACTAATTAATACTGGTTCAAAAGAACCGTCTATGTCTAATATCCGCCTTTGAGGGGGAGGTGGAGGTCCCACTGTAACAAACGGAGGAAGGTTTTTCAACCTTCTTGACCTTCTAAGAAGTAGGTACTCCATGATTGAAAATTTGACTCTTCACACCCTAAGGTCGGCTAAACACAAACAAACCATAGATAAATCACTACAAAATTTCCTAAAGTCACAACAAACACAAGGGTTATAAGATTTTCTTTCTAGAAGAAAGCTGAGAGATGGCTACTTGGCGTCCTTGAAGATGTTCTTTGGCACAAGCGGATGAATCACCCTTCACTGTCCCACACTTTCTACAAGGGTTACCTTCCAAGCCTGTTAAAGGTCAACCAGAAATAGCCTTCTAGTGTACCTGTGTATGAACCCTAGATGTTAGAGAGACTGAAGGCTACCTCAACTATATTGACAGTATGAGGGGACAGTTGCAAGCCTGGTTCATACGCATGGGCTGGGTAGCAAAGCTCGAAACTCTGTCTAAGACAGGATCCCCAGATGAAAAAAAAACTTGGTCTATAATTTGACAAGGAATCGTAAGGTTATCTCCTCAGTCCAAGCCTCCATGTGGCCTCGTGCTTAACTCCCATTTGAGAGGAGCTTCCCATATACAATCAACATAGAAAAGGGTTTACTTATTTATTGTCCAACTACGTCTGAATTTAAATACTTGTGGAGAGTTTGAACTTCCTATTCCACAAGTCTAGCCTAAGCTAGTTGGTGTATGACCCTATAAAATAAAACTTACTAATAAATTTTAAATTATATTGTTCATTTTAAGGGTTGTTCTTAGTCAGAAGGTAAATGGCATGAAAAACTGTAATATTATGGACTTGATAAGGAAAATCAAAATGGTGTATAAAGAAAATTACAAAGCAAATTGCAACTATGTAACCAATTTTTTTTTTTTTGTTAATGTAAGCTAATGAAATTGAAACTAAGTATCAGAAAAACAAAGAATTATGTTTATACGTTTTGAAATTTTATTTGAAAATACTAAAAGGAAAACTACTAAGTGCAACTAAATGCAAAAGCATAAGATGTTTTTCTTCGCTTTTTCAAATTCTTCAAAAACTATAATGCACCTAAATGCAAATTTTTGAGCAAGTTTGAATAATCACAGCGTATAAAAAGCAAAATGAAGTATAGAGGACCCACAATAACCAACTTCAACCAAATAGGAAGAAAACTTGGTGAAAAACCTGAATTGGAAAAACTAATGAATAAAATCCACTAGATTTACTAAATAAAAGTTGGCAAACTGATACTACAGACAACAACATAGAGTATAAGGTATCTAAATCCTTGATCATTGACTCAGACACACAACACCAGAATCATAGACCAAGCAAGAGGGCCAACTTCAAATCACTAGATGAAAGAAGATTAAAAAACAAACTCAAAGGCTTGACTTCAAGAAAAAATTATGGCATGGTAGAGGGTTACTTGGTAGGGTTTTCTTGTCCCTATCTTGGTTGGAATGCAAGTATACACGGGATGCAATGCAAATACTCATGTATGACACGCGAGTTGCAATGCATATAGTTGTGTATGAAACCCAAAACTCACAGTAAAAATATATAAGTCTGGTTTGAGGATAATTCATCAAAGGTCATGCCCATCTATAGTGTTTTGTCCACTTCAATCCAAATTTGTCCTTTTGTGTACCAACATGAGGAATGTCGACAGTCAGACGGAGAAGTGCCAGTTTGGCTGATAACAAAATCTAGGTGAAGGGAAGGGATTATGGTTTATGTAGTTAGTTGTAGGAATGTTTGGTTTAAGGTAAGGGGTATTTGGTTTTTTTGTGTCATTATTATGGGCATGTAGTTATGAAAATGAATTAATACTAAAGAGTATGAGTTTTAGATCAAGTGAAAGGATACAGAGTTTGGTGTCATAGGGGTTAGGAGTTAGGGATTTATAATTTTAATATATTGTTATTAGGGGTCAAGTTTAAATGGAATTCAAGGGTAACACTTAAGAGTTATTTGGTTTTAGGTGGGGGTATATATTATCGCTTGGTAATAGTTAGAGGGAATGTATTTTAAGGTAGGGGATATGGGTTACACGTTATGTAGTTATGGATAAGAAGTTAAGAAGTTTATATTGGTATGGGTTAAGGGGATGATTTTTAAAGGTTATATTAGATGCATGCATTGACAGTATGGGAGGGTTTCCAGACTCAAACATGACACACAAATAATTCTACAATCAAACAACAAACCTATAGAATAATTAATGTACTAAATGGGGCCAACATTGAAAATTTTCCAATTTGTGCTTGCATTGACTGTGATTGTTCTAGGTTAGATTAGACACATGAATTGATATTATGGGACGGTTTATAGACTCAAATATGACTTACACAAACAATTTGACAATCAAACAACAAACATATAGAATAATTAATGTACTGAATGGGGCCAACGTTGATTTTTTTTTAAATTTGTGCTTGTATAGACTGAAATTTGGCATGGTTAGACTAGATGCATGCCTTGATGGTATGTGATGGTTTCCAGAATCAAACATAAATCACACAAGCAATTCAAAAATCAAACAAAAACCTATAGAATAATTAATGTACTAAACGAGGCCAACGTTGAATTTTTTTTAATTTGTAATTGTATGGACTCAAATTTGGCATGGTTAGACTAAACACATGCATTGATGGCATGGGAGGATTTTGTGACTGAAACAAGACTCACATAAACAACTCAAAAATCAAACAACAAACCTATAGAATAATTAATGTACAAAATGGCGCCAAGATTAAATTTTTTAAATTTTGTGTCTGTATGGACTAGAACTTGGCATGGTTAGACTAAACACATGCATTGACGACATGGGAGGGTTTTCAAAATAAACATGACTCACACAAACAATTTGGAATTAACAAAAAAAAACTATAGAATAACTAACCCACTGAATTGGGCCAATGTTGATTTTTTTTAAATGTGTGCTTATATGGACTGTAATTTGGAATGGTTAGACTAGATGCATGCATTGACAATATGGGGGGGTTTCCAGACTCAAACATGACTCGCACAAATAAATTTAAAATCAAACAACAAACCTATAGAAACAATAACAAGTTTCATTTATATAACACAAAGAATACTCAGAAGGAGGAAGAGTGACTCAGGGACATATACATGAATCTATGAGTTTTAAGACTTGATTCATATGTAAAATATCTTACCTCCCTCCACGTCAAATATATAACGATCCATAATTTTATTAAAGTGTATAAACCTTGGTGAATCTTATGAATTATCGAATTTCTAACCATATGCCCCTATTTATCTCCTACTTTCTCTATTCATCCTCCCCTATTTTCTCCACTCCTCTTTATGATGATTATTTCCTCTTTACTTTGTAGGTTCAAAGGTTTGATTTTTCAACAAAGCATAATCCATCCTTATTTTCCATTTATCAAGTGGTCCATAGATTTTAAGACTTGATTCCATATCCAAATGGTCACCTCCCCCTATTTTTTATTAAATATATTTTTTGATTTTTTAAATTAATTAATTTACTGATCTATTTAATTATTAAAGAAATATTGCATTTGATTTTTTGTTGTTATTTCGGGTTAATACGAAACATGAATATTTGGTAAGAATAAATATGAAACACAAATAATTTGTAAGAATATAATTTATATGGAAGAAGGATTATATGGATTATGTACCATGCATCAAGCCTCATCACATGTTATTACACTTGGCTTATGATACCATACATAAGTATCCTAGTTTACCACCCACACACATTTTTTCCTTGACCAATTTAATCAAGAAGACATGCTAAAATATACTCATTTTCTAAAATTGAGTACAAAGTTAGTCGAAGGTTCCACGTAAGATAAAGGAGATGATTAATAATTCTTTATGTTAAAATTCTATAGACAAAGGAAGAATCTCATGATAGAGAATATTTTAGGTGATCTTGGATGGGGACAAAGAGTAAAAATTATTAAGAATCTATCACCAAGATGATTTACCATACTTAGATGTTTGGTGTTTTGTTCTTATCACATAATGATCATTTAGACTACAAAATTCCTAGGTCTTTCAAGCATTTCCCTCTAGGAAGTATTTGAGCTCGGTGATCTAGCTCAAGTGGTTGATCGCTTTCATATTCATAGCAAAATGTATTGAGGCTGAATTCCAAGGATGAATACTTATGTTTCATGCCTTGATTAGTGTCGCTACTAGGATAAGAACCATTATAAGCATCAATGAGTTTGCACTAGGTACCATCCACAAATGTAAGGAAGTATTTGAGACTTTATTCACAAGCTTTAACTTAAAGAAAATAAGAAAAGTGTAGTTGGTATCCAAAGGATATGAACATAAATAAATAATTGATAATGAGGATACCTTTGAACCAATGAAAAATATGAGAATCACCGAGGCCATGTTAGCATTGACAACCAATTTATCATTAGATAAATGTGAAAATGGATTTTTTGAAATGGTGGATTGACGAGGAAGTATTCTTCTCTAAAATATTAAATAATATTTGGAACCTTCACTTGATTATAGAATATATATTGTTCAACCCTTGTATATCACATTGGACTTGAGGAATAACCTTGTTATCAAATATTACAAGATTTATGGTAAGCAAAATATGCCAAACAATGATAAAAAAAAATTACCTAAAAGATTTTTTGGAAGATTTTTCATACCAAAGTTTGAGCCCATGATTCAATAGTATCTCCAAACCAAGCATCGCTTAACATTATGAAACCCTCTATTTCCTTCTAGACATGTTTAACAAAACTACATAAAATTATTAAGTGGAGAATTTGTTTCTTCACTTTCCATGCATAGAATACACCAACCAGGTCCTTTGAACTTCATGTTTGTAAGTTGTACCAAGTTAATAATTTATGGTTTAAAATAAACCACATAAAAATGTGAATTTTAGTAGGGCATTTGAAATGGAAAATTTTTAAAACTTAGCAGGGAATTTGATTTTTTTATTATAAATATTATCATTGATGTATTCAATTTATTATTCAAAGTTGCAATTTACATCTAATCATGTATTTAAATATGATTTACATCTAACTTACATCACATTTTTTAAAATTATACTCGGCCTACATGATGTCACATAAGGGACACCTTACCGATGCGTATGATAAGACATCAGCGTTAAATAAATGTTGATGGCATAGCATTCTCATCGGTAGGGAATCACTTAAGATATGTCATGTAGGAGTATAATTTAAAAAAATGCTAGTTCTCTTGGTACCATTAAAATAAATTAGGACCTAAATCTAGTTATTCCTTTACGAGATAGCATGATTGCACCCTATTTTGTTAGTCCGTATTTTCCATGCATTTTGAATTTTATTTTCTATGACTCTTATTTGAGTATTTAGGCTTAGTTCGGGACAAACTAGAGTTTGATAAACATAAAACATAAAACAATATTAGAAACAATAATAGATATTAAAAACATAAACAATAATATACATAAACATGAAAAAAATATAAAATATAAAAGATTTCAAAATATAAAACTCACCTCCTTCCCACCCACGAAGAGTACACATTTCACTTACCTTACCCATGAACCAAGTCTGGAGGCCCTAGAGGAGGTCAGAGAGGTCATTCAGGAGGTTGTGGAGCTCTTTGAGGAGGTCAGAGAGGTTAATGAAGAGGTCGTAGCACTCATTAAAGAGGTTGTAGAGAACCCAAAGGTCACCAAGAATATCGACAGGAGACTCAATGCCTCCAAAATTAGTTAGTAACCTACCATTTGACCCTAGATTACTCTATGAAATTTCTCAATGTTGTGGATGTGATTTGGTTTAGGGTAGGGATTGTGCAAAATATTGAAATCTTAGGATGACCCTAAACAACCAATACTTTGTGCTTGAACACAACACGATAGGGATTCTGCAAAAACCTTAAAGAGGGAAAATCTATAACACATGTGGAAAAATTCGCACTTTACCTCATTCCCATCTTGTTTTCCTTAATTGATTTTAATTCTCCTTATTTGGTTATGAATTGATGAGTTCAATACTTACTTCTAAGAACATATACCCCTAGGTGGCTTCAATTGATTGGAATGTATGGGAGATAGGAACATCTCTCAATTCCCCAAGTAATATCGAACCCTGTCAACGAATTACTTATTGAACCCTATCGATTTGTTATCAAACCAAACAACGCATACTTCATTTTTTATGTGAAAGAGTATCTCTAGGAATCCCAAGGGTCAATGACATAATTCCAATGCTAAAACCACATTATTAGAGGGTTTGACAAGATTATTTTCACATGATAAAATAAAAGCAACCATAAATAACTCAAATGTTTCTACAATATTCTACAAGTCTACAAATTGGTTCCTTGAGATGGTTCAATACTCCTTATTCCCTATAGACACTACAATGCTACTATATTTATGCAATAAAAACAAATGGTGGGGATTGCGACCAATGTTTTAAAATATCTTAACCTTTTTTAATGGTATATCTATGAAACATGGGGAAACGATTTCACATATGGCCTTCTATATTATAGATCATATACCACACAAACTCCTTAGAGTAATTTTTATTCCTTCTTTCCATATATTTAGGAAATAGTTGACGAAAAACACCTGAAAAATCACATAGGAACCAATGTTTCTTTCTTAGGGAATAGGTGATCCTCGATGCACTTTGAATTACATCACATAAGGACCAATACAATTTTATTTTTTCTTCGCCTCCATCATATAACAATTAAAGTCATAGCGGGGATTCATTTGAATATTCCAACATTCTTGTTTGATAATTCTACGCAAACACAAAAACAAGAGGTATTAACTATTGCACCACCAGAGCTTGTACTAGTACTGCACTTATTGACTTGGACAATGTTGTAGAGACATTTTCATTACTCATGGTAATTAAAATAACACTATTTAAAGACACAATAGAAAGTGTACTTTGAATACTAATCACACACATACATACACACCGGTTTTATGCACAACAATGGTCACTATATGCTAATAAATAATAATAGGCATAGGGGCTATGTTGTAGGATGGATCGACAACACTATCATTCCATTCTAACTCCTTCTCAGTTCCATGGTTATTTGCAAGTTTATAATACTAGAAAAACATGTACTTGAACTATTCTTGCTGACTATATTCTTCCATCACTCTATAAATCCCTTCCAAGATGGTGGTTCTCTCAACATCTACATGCTTATAGTCCAATTATATGAATCCCCTGTGGCACAATGCATTTTCCATATCAGATAATTGTAGGTTACCTCAATCTACACTAAGTCCTTAATTCCTTGCATTAACACAATTTGTTTTCTTCCTTTTGTTTGGGGTTGAGATATAGAACTTGGACTATTGGCCCAAGAACTATATTTGTATGGAAAAAAATTCTCACATGGAATAATATTTGTCAATATTGGCGGAAATATGAAAAACCAACTATGATTTAAAATTTGTGGCTTCTCTCGATTGGAAGAGACAAGTTTCCCTATAAAAGTTTGCAAGATATGCTCGCCATTTTGATGACATGCCAAATGCTTGTTCTTGCATATTAAAGGATCTACTTGTTCTCTCTTTAAATGCATCTCATATTTCGTTACTAAACAACAATGGTCAAAGACATTTTTTCCCTTAGGAGAGATAGTCTTCCCACTTTGTATTTGATATTAATAGGGCCTATTCCTTCCCTAAAAAATTCAATCTAGGGTGAAATCTTGACATCTAACTATGATTTAAAAGTTTTTTCTTCTCTAAATAGGAATCGATAAGTTTCCTCTTAAAAAGTGGGAAGATATATTTTCCTTATTAAGGATAGTCTTCTTAGTTTAATGACATCCTAAATGATTTTTCCTACCAATCAAAGGATCTAATTGTCTTCATAAATATCTATTTTCAATAAAGGGAAGAAAAGAGTATCAAGTTAATTAGATCAAATTTGAAGGTAGCATTGATTGCATCAACCTTAGTGTGGGGGTTAGAGGATAGTACCTCTCATGTTATTTGTGGTAGAGAGAACTTAATGAATCATGTACAATGTAATTCATGAGTTAGTGTCACGTGCTTGAATGATTGCCAATTATAATGTCACGTGCATGCATTATTGTCAATTATAATGTCACTGCTGCATATGATTTTTTATCAAGGTAGTGCTTGATTGTATCAAGGTGGTGAGACACTTTGTGTTGGTTTCTTAACCAAATGAGAGCTAGAAATATGTCAAAAAAGAGTTGTGGGAGTTTTGAAATCCATTAATTTCTTTGTGGGAAGTTTTATATGTTGAATTTTAGGGTTTTTTAACAAACACTAAAAAATGAACTTTAATGGAAATTTAAACTAAAAAATAATATTGAAGTAAAAAGGTACATCAGTATTGAATGTCTAGCCAATAAAAAAATATAATTTTCATCTATTTCAACTTTAACACTCACTAAGGATCACTGTGTTAAAGTTAGTATTTGAAACATAAAAATTTAGAACACAAAACATACACAGTAAAAGTACAACTGAACAAGGATAATTTTAGGGGCGAAATTTAGCCCAATGGGCTATTTTTCCACGTTTTTTTCCAAAAAAAGATTCATTTTTTTGCATTTTTTGAAGCCCTGTTTCACCCAATTTTGATGGGTTAAAATTTTTTCACCCTAAAAATCGCCAAATTATTATATAAACGATATAAAATCCTTGGAAATTAAAATATTTTTTGAAAAATATCGTCAAACATTTTATAGTTGGAGTTTTAAGAATTTGTAAGATTCACCAACATTTATTAACTTTGAAATATGTATGGTTCCTTAAAATCATCCCTGCAACTGAAACAAAATTACAACTTGATGAGTTGGACCTTCCTTATATGCAAAATTAAATTTCATGTCAAACCTTGCTTCTCGAAGGGAAGTAATTAAAATAGAACAATTCTATCCCTTGAGGGCATTGTCTAACCTAAGTGAGAGAGAGAGAGAGAGAGAGGTAGAGAGAGAGAGAGAGAGAGAGTTGTAGGATAGGGTTAGACAAGTATAGTATAAAGTACAATAGTCAATATCAACTCCAAAATAATAGATAGGACAATAAAAAAAATGCCCAATAATGGAGGGAAGCCTTCAAGAAAACCTTAACAAGATAGGAACAATACAAACAACAAAAACGTCTAGTGGCATTCACATAATAGTCCACACGTGCAGAAATCTACTCAAACAAGCTACATACTATCAACAACCCTTTCAAACAACACACACATAGGTATAGACCCACTCTAGCAACCCATACATAATTGGCATCCTGCTATAAAAATCCATACACAGGTGGAATCCCACTCTAACAGTCCATACATAGGTGACAACCCTCTCTAAAATTCCATACATAGGTGGAAACCCTATCTAACCATCCATACACATGTGATATTCCTATATAAAAATCCATACATAGGTGGAAACCCTTTCTAACAGTCCATACACAAGTAGAAACCCTATCGAACAATCCATACCCAGGTGGAATCCCTCTCTAACAGTCCATACACAGGTGGAACCCCTCTCTACATAAGTAGTGGCTTCCACAAACATAGACAAATAAGTAGTGTCTCTGTCTATAGTTCAAGCACAAGTAGTGGTGGCCTCAATACATGCCAAAAACAAACAGTGGTACCTTTCAGTAGTCCAAGAAAAAACTAGGGCCAACATGTGAAGAAGAGAGAAGAGGTATTTAGCCTTCAAAAATATAGCCCTAAGTAGTAGGTAAAGAACCAAGAGAGTTCCCAGACACAAGAAGTAATAAACCCTAGACACCATCCACACAAGGCTGGTGAAAACCCTAGACAGTCACACAAAAAATCAGAGTTGATTCATGTCTTCAAGATATGTCATAATAAAAGGTTAGGATAGATTTTATAGCCTCTCAATGGTATTTTATAAGGTTCTCCTTATAATCCTTCATTGACTTGGGGATAATTTACAAAGGATTAAGATGTCATAACATTAGGGAGGGTTACTAAATATAAAACACAAATTAATGTTAATACATCAAAACAACGTTTAAGGCACCACACTCAAAAGGGGGCTCAAAGGTCCTTATATACTTTAAATTTTGGTATTGTTTATAGGTTAGGTACCCATGCGTTCACCGCATCCTCTCATTGGATGCTTACATGGGGTTCATAAGATATGTAAATTGGAATCATTGTGTTAATCAATTAATTATGGAATTTTATTTTTATGGTGAAAATTATTGGTTAACAAATGCTAGGTTAATTTATTATGTGGTTATGTGAAGTGGTAGGTTTTATATTTATTATGCTTTAATGTATTGACCAAGTAGTGGTGTTTATGTGTTCAGGTGTGCATTGTGTCGTGTTGGAACCTTCTTGTAAATGGAAGGGATCTAAAAAAAATTTGAAATTGTTAAACATGGAAGCATAATCCAAAGTAAAATATTTATTTATAAACGAGTAAAAAAAACTTCAACCATATTTTTTCATTGAGACTGCATGGTAGAGTATGTGAAGAGAACATCCAACAAGGTGTGCCTCCAACTAGTTAATGTTTCCATAACTATGCAAATTATCCTAAACTATTTTAATACTGAAAATCAAGGTAACATGATGCGTATGTTTTGAATATTCTTGAAGTAAATAGACTAAAAGTAAACATTAAAAGTAACATGTTTTCTACTTAAGGAGGATATGGGAAAACCTTCCAATTTAATTTTAATCAAACCAAATGATTCACTTAAAAAAACACATGTTGAAGAGCATACACAAATGGAAAAGGCGAAGTACTATTAAATTCTAAATTAGTGAACAACATCCGATAAATATATGTTAGTTGAGATATAAAAAATGTAGCATGTGTTGTGGGTACAAAAGAACATTTAAAGGAAGGAACCATATATATAATGATAAATTTTAATATTCACAAATAAAACAAAGAAATTTTAGCTAAATATGATGGTTTCATTGTGTCTAAAGCAATTAATTTAACCTATATTGTTTTTTGTTTCACTCAAAGTAGACCCTATTTTCTCTAGCTCTTACCTTTGGTTGGTCCATTATGGGTATTCCAAGTGTGGAGGATTCTTACTTGGATGTAGGGTAGTGATCGGGGCATTTCCCCAGCAACTAATCAAAGGAGCACACCATCCTCGAGGCAATAGGTATACATCATTGTAATTGTCTAAATGTAATCTAAACAAAATGTTTATTTGTTATGTTTTTTCATGAGTATATTCATTTCGTTTAGAGATAATATTATCTATATTTTTGTTTTAGGGTGCTGATTGGGGTATTTCCCTACCAATAGATCAGACAGGGTCTGCCTCGAAGTAACAAGTATACCTCATTGTAATTTTAATACTATAATATGTGCACTATGTTTTTTTATTATTTATTTTCATGAGTATATTGGTTTCATTTCAATATGAATTATGTATTTTTCATTACAAGATAGTGATCGGGGCATCCCCTAACAGTTGATCATAGGAGTACACCATCCTCGAGGTAGTAGGCAAACCTCATTGTAATTGCACAAATATAATTATATGAGCACTATGTTTTTTTATTAGTTTTTTTTTCATGAGTACAATGGTTTCATTTCAATAATGTTTTATAAAATTATTTGTTGTAGGGAATTGATTGGGGAAATTCCACAACCATTGTTCAGATGAGTACACGTATTAATCTGTCACAGTAGTCTAGGGAGTAAAACACAGTCTCATCAAAGATTAATAACAATAAGACATGAAAATGGTGTAATTATGCTACAAAATGAGTAGTCGCTTTGTCTATTCACACAAATAAAATGTAATACAATAAAATATCATGCTACAAGCATGAATGACAAATCAATTAAAATTCCCAAGGAGGTCATTCGAATTGAATGAGTGAGTCTAGCTTAACTGAATGTAAGCCACATTCAACACTCAAGTTAACCACTGATCAAAACCTTAGTTGACTCAACTGAGCCCTAACTAAATTTGAAGTGCAATAAATTAATGGGTCTAACTGAAATTAGGTCAAACACATGTCACAACAAGCCAACCAACAAGTGGTAGTGCATCAATGACTCCAATGAACCCTGATGAGGTTAACTGAAGTGTAACTGAACATCAGAAGTGGTTGTAGGCGCCCCTGTTGACTCTGGTTCATTAAATAATCAATAAATAATCAATTTAATGAAGGAAGGCACCTTCATTGCTCTATTTAACTGATTGTAACCATCAGTTAGCAATATGGGGCATTATTGACACTCAGATCACCCCCAGAGTGCTCTAGTTAGCCTCCTCGAATGTAGGAGAAGGATAAGTTAGCCTCCTTGACTGAAGGTAAGTGTGGCTATGATCTAGCTGATGTCATCTACTGCTCCTCTGATGTCAATTAAGTCAATAATACTTAGGATAGTGGTTTAACTAGGTAAGTGAACTTCTTTTCTAAAATTCTCTTGGTGAAGATGTCTGCAATCTACTCATCAGTCGGGCAGTATTGCAGAATGATGGTCCTGTCATGCACTAGCTCCCTGATATAGTGCATGTGGATCTCTACATGCTTGGTCGTCTTCCTGGTAACTAGATCTATGGATATCTTAATAGCACTTTGATTGTCACAAAAGAGGACAGTGGACAAAGTACTATCAAGATCAAACTCTAAAAGAATGCCTTGCAACCAAACTACTTGGATGCAAGCATCCACCGCTCCTCGATACTCAGCCTCTGCTAATGCTATGGCAGCCTGCTTTTTGCTAGACCAGCAAATGGGGCCACCACCAAACATGAATACATATCCAGAAGTATACTTCTAATCAATAGAATCACCCACCTAATCGGAATCTATGTATCCAACCAACTCTAGCTTGGAGTCTGTAGCATAGTGAATGTCGTAGGTCCTGGTTCCCTGAATATACTAGAGGATCCTCTTGGATTCCTTCCAATGAATATCATGAGGCTTCTACATGTATCTTGATATAGAATTCATGTCATAGCATATATCAGGTTGAGAATGTGTCAAGTGCAACAAGCTACCAATCAGTTGTTGATAGATAGTGTAATCCATGGGAGGTGTGCTTTTTCCTTCTTCAAGGCTGATCCCTGAAAGGAAAGGGAATGGTGTAGGCCTACATTAATCCATGTTAAAATTGAATAAAAGGTATGATATGCATTTGGACTGAGTGACCATTATCCCATCAGAATTTTTCTCAATTTCGAGCCCCAAAAATTGTTCTAGGAGCCCCAAATCGATCATTTCAAAGGCGTTGTGGAGAGCAGTTTTGATGGCTGAAATGGAAGCAACTGTGCTACCTGTGATCAGTAAGTCATCAACATATAAAAAAATAATAATCAAATGACCATAATACTGATTTATATACACATTTAAATCTGATCTACACCTTTGAAAGTTTTGCGAGAGAAGGAAGTCATCCATCTTGGAATACCACTCTCTTGGGGCCTGTTTTAACTCTTATAGTGACTTCTTTAGCTTGCAAACCAAAGATGGATCAGAGATGTAGCCCTTAGGATGCTTCATGTATATCTCTTCATGAATATCTCCATGCATAAAGGATGAATTAACATCCATATGATGCACTTCCCAGTGCTTAGATGCCGAAATTGCCAAAACTAGGCAAATGGAGTCCATTTTTGCAACCAGTGCAAAGGTCTCATGGTAGTACACACCTTGGACCTGAGAGAAACATTTTGCCACCAGATTTGAATTATATCTGTAGGTTCTTCCATGATCAGAAACCTTGTTCTGAAACACCCACTTGTATTGAACCAATTTCCTTCCCGGAGGAAGAGAAACTAGCTCCCAAGTAGTGTTTTTCTGAAGAGAATTCATCTCTTCATCCATGGCAACTTGCCATCTTGGATCCTTTAGATCATGGTAGTAGGATTTTGGGTCTGAAATAATCATCAAATAACAATGTTTGGACAGCAAATTATCAGGAAAAGAGAGCACAATACCTTCTCTTTGGAAATCAGACCGAGTTCTCCTTGGATCATCCGGATTTCCAATGTTATCTCCTGCAGAGGAGAGTGTCTGTTGGGCCCATGTGGGAAGATGATTTTGTAATTTAGGTTATGATTAAGAATATGATTTTTTCTGTACACTGATATCAGAAATCAGAGTATCCAAATCAGGTTCATCACCCCAAATTTCATCATCCAAATATTCAGTAGAATAGGAAGGAAATTCAACAGTTTTCTCCTTCACTAGTTCCACCTCCTGAAGAGGCTCATCAAACTTGACACTTCTCTCGATGATGATATGTTTTGTTTTGATATCCAGCAGCTTGAAACCTTTTGATTCATCAGGATACCCAATTAATAGACATTCTATGTTTTGTGGTTGCAAATCCCTCCTTTTATCAAGTGGAATTCGGGCCCATGCAGTGGACCCAAACACCCGCAAGTTCGACACATCCAGCTTGTGTCTGAAGTATGCTTAGAAATGGGTATTCCATTTAATATATGAGTGTGGAACTCTGTTTTTAATGTATGCTGCAGCATGCATGGATTCAGCCCATAAATTTTCAGCCAACTTATTTGATTCCAACATACAGGTGGTCATCTCCTTGAGAGACCGATTCTTCCTTTCCGCTACACCGTTCTGCTAGGGAGTCTAGGGAATTGAATGTTGGACCTAAATACCACTTTGCAAGAATATGTGCAGCAACTCATTCCTGAAATACTCCCCGCCATTATCATATATCAAGATCTTGATCTTAAGCCCATAGGCATTCTCTATCAAGGCCTTCAGTTCAGAGAATTTTTCACATACTTCATACTTCTTTTTGAGAAACAAGATCCATGTGTACCTTGAAAAATAATCAATTAAAGTTATAATATACCTTGATCCATTCATATATGTGATAGGAATTGGACCAATGATATGAGAATGTATAAGCCCCAAGATGCATGTAGCTCGGTTTTCTCTTTCCCAGATCGTACTTGTGGTCAGGGTGTTTTCCAACCACACAACCCTTGCAAATTCCAGTGGTTTCCTTGATGATCAGGAGATCTTCAACCATGGATTTTTTCTGTAATTGCTGCAAATATTTGAAATTTATATGGCCAAGCCTTTCATTCCATATCCTAATAACTTCATTTCCATGAGTTAGCAGTGCAGTGGGCTTTGCATCCGCCACAAAGTGGTAGAACTCATAGGCTTTTGCATGATGGTTTGCAAGGCCTTTAGCAATGAGTTTCTTAGATGCAAGTTTCATTATCACAACATCATTCGGGCTGAAAGATACTCTCGTAGGCACTCATGTATGTGTCATTTTATAGACACTAAGGAGATTTGATGCCAGAGACGGTACATACAAAACATTTGAAAAATAGCCATTCTCAAGATCAACCTTACCTTGTCCTTCTAAAATGATGGTGGAGTCATCTCCCATGTGGATGGGGATGGATTTTCCGATCTCCAAGGATGAAAAGGAGTCTCTTTCATCCATCATGTGGTTCAAATATCCAGAATAAATCAAGAGTGCTTTGGACTTCGAAGTGATTGCCATGAGGGCATGGCCTTTTTCATGCTATGGTTCTCGATCTTGCTGATCTCTCCTTCGAAAGCTTTCCGGAAGATTGATGTGATTTCTCTCAAGGAGAGAGGTAGCTTCATCAATATTATTATTCATGAAGGCATGTTTAGGGTGGAAGCCCTTCCCATAGTATGAACACTTGACTTTTTCCTTTCCATGATGCCCTTACCCTTTGTTCTTCTTTGAGCCGGAAGACTCATCATGCTTATGGTTTTTAACTTTAGGCTTAGGAGCTTCAAATTTAGTTTTTGGTTTCTTCTACTGCTTTCCTTTACCCTTCAGATATTTTAACCCCAAGACATGGAGAGCTTGATCATGGGAGGATGTGATGATCCCCATCTGGACAAGCTTATCATGTTCACTTGTTAGGGACTCAATGAAGGCATTGAGTGTAGGCATCTTCCATCCAGGGGTTGTGATCTTTCCTGCACGAAATGTAGAGACAAAAAATGAATAATCAGATTTAAGTTTGGAGAGTATGGAGAGGATGAGCTGATCATCCTCCTTCTCCACTTTGCATTGCTTCAACAGTAAGAAAATGTGCTTGAACTTTGTGAAAAATTCATTCAAGGTCTTGAAATTGGAAGGATGGAGAGAAATCAATTCATTTTTGAGTTGGTAAACTCTCAAATCATCCTGATTTCCATATAGGGTTTCCAATTTGTCCCAAATTTCCTTTGAGGTCTTCAATCCCAAAATATGGAAAAGGAGATCCTAGGAAACAGAGAGGCACAAGAATCCGAATGCTTCATCCTTCTTGTTCAAGAATCTGGATTTGTCTATTGCAAAACCAGGCTCTTCTTCAGTGTCTATGGTGACCCTATAGAGTCCTCTAGAATGTAGTTGGATCTCCATGTCTCCTTTCTATGAGTGTAAATTGAACGGAGTCAAAAGATCTACGGAATAAGACATCTGAATCTGCTGGAGCGAATGCTTTCACCTGTCAAAAACCTAAAAATCACAACAAAAAGGGAAATGTAAGGTCAGACAGCCTGCAAATTTTAGGCTTTCATCACACCCAGCATAGTTAATCAAGCAAGCTTGATGAACAAGTTCTTTACTTGTGGTATTAAGTGGTAAGCCTTGGATTCTAGTGCAGTGCTGGATTTTTGAGCTATTGCTCATTTTTCATACAAGATCTGTCAAAAACCTTGTTTTTGAGAGATCTAAGCTTTGTCCTGCCATGAGCTCTGATACCATATTAATCTGTCACTGTAGTCTATGGACTAAAACATAGTCTCATCAAATATTAATAACAATAAGACATGAAAATGATGTAATTATGCTACAACATGAGTAGCCGCTCCGTATATTCACACAAAGAAAATGTAATACAATACAAGATCATGCTGCAAGCATGAATGAAAAATCAATTCAAATTCCCAAGGAGGTCATTCGAATTGAATGAGTGATTATAGCTTAACTGAATGTAAGCCATAGTCAACACTCAAGTTAACCACTGATCAAAACCCTAATTGACACAACTGAGCCCTAACTGAATTTGGAGTGCAATAAATGACTCAGTATAACTGAAAGTAGGTCAGACACATGTCACAGCAAGTGAACCAATAAGTGGTAGTGCATCAATGACTCCAATGAACCCCGATGAGGTTAATTGAATTGTAACTGAACATCAGAAGTGGTTGGAGGTGCCTTTGTTGACTCTAGTTCATTAAATAATCAATTTAATGAAGGAAGGTTCCTTCACTGCTCTGTTTAACTGATTGTAACCATCAATTAGAAATATGGGGCATTAATGACACTCAGATCACCCCCAGAGTGCTCCAGTTAGCCTCCCCGAATGTAGGAGAAGGCTAAGTTAGCCTCCTTGACTGAAGGCAGGCATGGGTGTGATCTAGCTGATGTCATATAGTGCTCCTCTGATGTCAAATAAGTTAATAATACTTAGGATAGTGGTTTAACTAGGCCAAATTGACCAAAATGAGTGTGTAAGGTGGTAAATGTCTCCAACAAGACGCTCCCCTAGTCAACATGTATATCTCTTTCTAATTGCACAAATATAATATGAGCAATAAATTTTTTTTGTTATGTCTTTTTCTTGTGTATATTGGTTTCATTACGATAATGTTTTATACATTTTTGTTGTAGAGTGATGATCGGGCAAAGCCCCCAGCTGTGGATTAGATGATGCCATCATTGTGAAAACAATTATACCTAATTGTAATTTTTGAAATCGAACATGAGCAATATGTATTTTTATCATGTTGTTTTCCTTGGTATATTTCTTTCATTTTAGTAATGTTTTATATATGTTTGTTGCAGGATACTAATTCAACGTTTGATCTAGAATTAGAGAAATCAATATACATTGATGTGGATGAGATCATGCATGATGTTTGCATTAGATCTTCGATAACACCCAATTAAAAGGATAGAGAAGACCTTAACAAAAATAATAAGGATATTCTTCATCTGTTATTCATTCAACTGTAGAAAAACGATATTAGAGCAAAGGTTGATGTTTTGGTGAAGATATCTAAGGAATTGAAAGTAAATTGTAGGATCTTGAATATAAATATAAATTCATTTATGATTTTATAATTTGTACTTGTATATGATCGTGAACTAACATATGGTTTGTATTTACAATATTTTTTACACCCACACACTAGCGGTGAGGTCGGTGTTGGTACTAGTGATTCTCATGGAGATTTGTCACATGATCATATGAATCCACCTGCATATCATGTGCCATTTCTGCTGACTAAAAATTTGGAAACACATTCCATGACACCCTTGAGGCCATATGTGAGTGCAACCTCAAATGGACAGTGCACGCCAAATCGTACAGAATAAGGGGTCGATGCATAGACTAGTAATGATAATGCTCACACAACATTTCATGGATCTTCTCATGTCACTAGCACGGGTACACTACAAACAACATTTTTTTTAGAAATAAATATTGTTCCCATAAATATAGAGAAGATCCGATGTATTTATACACTATTTATAATTTGATTGTAATATACCTAGAAAACACTGTTTTTTAACTAATGATGACATGGCATGTGTTGCAGGAAAAGATGTGTTTAATAAATGTATAAATGATATATCATTGTAGATATTTGGTCCCACCATATTCACAAGGTGGGATAAACAAAGTAAAAATTTAAAATATGAGCTCACTAATCATTTGGTTGGCCTGTTCAACAGTGAGACCTTCAATCAAGCGGAGGTCCTAAATAGGTATAACCAACATATGAAGATTGTGTGGGACCAATTTAGGGCTCATATAGAAATGAAACCTAGCTATGAGTTCCCTATAATGATTCTAGGAATAGAGTGGAAATCCCTAGTGGAATATGGAAAGGAGAGGTCTTTGAGAAAAGAAGGAAATCTACCACCAAGCACAGGAAGGTATGCAATACTTTCAACACTATAATTATAAACCTTATTATTATTATTTTTTAGATAAAATTTGAAACATCTAATGTATTTCAACCTTTTCATAGGCTGTTAGACACATCAAAGGCCACAAAGGCAAGATAAGAAAAAAACAGATAACACAAGCTTGGGGCTAGTGGTTATTCAAATTTGGCGGTAGGAATTATAAGTAAAAAAAAACAATATTACATCCAAATAAAATTGCAAATTATTTTTGTTTTATTGAACTGTAAAAGGTAAATTAATGATATTATGCAAATATGTAGGCCAATCGATTAAATGAAGTTCCCATAAAGGAAGACTTGAATCTTGGTTTCCATCACAACTTTGGAGTTGTTATTGAACGTCGAAAAATATTGTCTGGGAAAACACACTCTTCTGGTGATCCATCTTGCACGGAGGTATATAAAATAAATGAAGTGCATTTAAGATTGATTACTTGTGCAATCTATTCATTATAAATGTTTTCAATAAAATATTGACTTAGTTTTGAGTATCAAATCAACGGTCCATCTAATGTCGAGGATGGAGAACAACCTATTGAAGGTCATGATTCGAATATTGGTAATGAATGAATTCATATGCTACAATTTAAAATATTGTATTACAAATGGTGAATATTAATTTTAATTTTTCATTTTTCAATTGCAGAGAATGTAGAGGGTCATACTATACAAGATGAGGCTAGATAGGAACATGAAGTACATGATGTGGCCACATCACGTAAAAAACACCTTTCTAATAATTTTTTAATGAATGATTTTCATTATAATAACAAAATATATCAATGTAACATTTTTACATTATTGTAGTAAATCTCGACCCCTTGCAGCCGTAATCACGTCGCAAGTACTCTACTAGGAAACCAATACATCAATATGAATACGCCACAAGAACTGAACGACAAGTTGCAGAAGAAGATTTGCTTGCTGATTTTGTCAAAAGGAAAAAGCCTAGAAAGAAGTGACTGAATAAACAATATGTATACTTATTTTTTATAATAAATTAAATCCACATGCTTGCATATAAATTTAATATTTTTTTCAAGTATATGCATTGGGTATGGGGAATTGAGAGTGATGTGAGTGGGGGGAGGGGTGATACGAGTTTCCACCTTCATGTGGTTGGCCCTGTTCAATAGAGAATATTAATTATTCTTGAAAAAAAAGGAGCTCAATGAGGTGTCTATACCTGCAATCAATGAAGTATCTTCAATACCTATAATAAGTGAGATCACACTCTTATGATCACAATATTAGCTAGGTTTAAACCCGCCAAATCCTTCACATGTGCAAGTTATCATCTCAAGCACACTAAGGTTTGACCATTAAACACCCACTAATAGGTTTACCAACCGAAATATTTGGCTGTCAAAACAAAAACAAGGAAACTATAGCCCAACAAGCTTCCCCTAGCTATAAGAAGTTAATTCCAACCAAATATGGCATGTTCGTCATTCGTATCATAGTAGTAAATATCCAAGTACATCATCACATCATATTCCCAATAAAGGAATCTCTCCAAAAGGTGCATACAAAAATGTATGCACCTTAAAGACTTTAGATCTATAGTCAAAAGGTGCATACCATGCATACCTTCTTATAAAAACATAGAAAACAATGAAGTAAATACTCTTAAATCTGTTTATGACCAAAATGGATTGGATTATATGAAATATGGAATCAATATGACATAAAATTAATTGATCCTTCCCCAATATGAATCAACTCAGAAAATTCAAGTAAAATAAATCATAATGATACACACTAATGGAATGATATTAAGCCACCATAACAAAATATACCTTTATTCCAAAGCTACATGTACATTGTTTGGAGATATTGTCTTCAACTTCAAAGCACTCCATGGGATGACAAATCACTTTCAAAGAACCTTATCTCACCAATTCCGTTGATGGAATCACATGAACAAGATGAGAGTGACATCTATTTCTCACTAAAGGGTATTCTCTCTCACACTCATGTGAAATAAAAAGAATGGAATTAAAGGCTAGAGAACTTAAGTGAATATAATGATTAACCAACTCAATAGAATTTTCTAGCTATTATAGAATGGGATTCAAATTTTAAAATAGAAACATCCGTAGAATAGAATGAAATAACGGAGCTACAATTGACCATGGAGGTCACCTTCATGCCACCAAGAATACAAGAAAGAAGAGAGTAACTTAAAGCATCCTTCTCCAACTAAGGTGCATGAATCAAGACTACATAGGAGAGGAAAATATGTGAAATTTTGCACTAGAACTCCTCCAAAGCGGGCTACCTGTCCCGCTAAGAATACACCACATGGATGCCAAAGATAATCCTCAAGTTATGTTACCTCTTACACAAAATATTAATGCATAATATCTCCACCAAAAAGGTCCCAAAACCCTTCAAGTAGAGGGATTATCTCATGTCATACTTTGATTTTACTTCACAAGGAAGAAAATATAGCTTTGCATGGACACAAAGATAAACAAACCACTTTCATATTATAAAAATATCACTCCCAAGTGAGGTTCTTAACTCCTTCATAAAAATAGAAGTCAAAGTGAAAAAGTTAACAAAAGACACTCCCTCGTCCAAGGCACACTTCCATCAGTAAGAATAACATGTTTTCTTGATAGGAAAGTATCCCAATAATAGAAACATGATCCTTAGCACTTAACTTAGAACTTGAAACCACCAAAATATTTCATGAAAGGAACACTAGTGATGACCTCTAGATGGATAAGATTTTGTCTAACATTGGAAAGTTAGAAGCTTCCTTCAACAATGCACCCTCATCCAAAAGAGGACTATGATACAAATGCTTGATTTGCATGAAAATCACTCAAAGGGATATATGATTCACACATCCAGCAAGTTCAAGGTCATATAAATAATACATGTGGAAATGAGTTTCCATTTCAGGAGGGTGCATTAGGCAAGTCACCTTTCCTTGGACGACAAATAGAATCTGTCAAGAAAACTGGAAAAATAAAAGTCATAATAAGATAGAAACTAACAAAAGAAAGGAAATTATAGTAGTTTCAAAAGCATAAATTGGAGGAAAAGCAATCAGTGCAAAAGCAAGAAACTTTTTCCAAGGGAGGGCGCAATTTATATTTTGATGAGAAGATACTTGCAAGGAAACATCTACAATTCTAATAAGGAAAATTTCACTCAAATGGGGGCACAATTTCCACTTTGGATCGAAGGGAACAACCATGGAAACATTACCAAATCATCTTACTTGATATTTTACTCAAGGAGGGAACACCAATGGATTAGGGTTAGGGTTTGCAAGTGGAAACTTGCTCAACAAGTGAAGGACGTGCTCAACAAGTGACTCAAGGATTATTTAAGGGTGCTTCCAATTTAACTTCTCAGTTTATATTGTGAATGTTTTTATGATAAGTGAATCTAATAGTTGAACTAAGTGATGAGCCTTAGTTACCTTGGGTGATGCATCCCAAGTCTCCATTCGCTACTCTTCTTACTCTCCCAGTCTTCATTACATATCACAAAGGAACAAGTACCAACCACCTAAGATTTTTCTAGAGATATGATAGAATATTTCAACAATTAATGATAGTATTTCAGGTGTATTTATCAGATATTGAAGTTTCCAGTACTTCAATACATATGAGGGTTCGAATCTCCAAGTCTCTCTTTGATTATAGCTTCTAAAATGCCATGTATTGATGCATATTATTAAAGAATGCTATATAGATTATTTATAAGATTTATTTCAACATCCATGGCTGTAAAATGATGTTATAAACATGATCTATAATTTTTATACCAATCTGAATCTTTATGACTGAGTTTTACTTGATTTTACCCAACCTAGTCTACATTTGCACCTATAATTGCCTAGTTTTACCATAAGATGCATAATTAGACCTATGAGTATTTGAATACAAACATTATTATTCTTATGTGTCCTTAACATGTTTATATAAGTATCCAATGTATGAAATAGAGAATTAGTATCCTCCTTCACCTATTTTAGAAATCCTAAAGATGAAGCTAGTGAGGTGTCCTAACAGATAGTTTTAACATTGCGCTCTTCAAATAATAATATATGCCTAGATTACAGAGTTATAAAATATTCCTAATACTCTCTTAGCCACTGGTTTCTTGGAAACTATTAGTAAGGGTTTTTGTTTGCACTGGTTGGAACTCCCAAAGTCCTGGAAGTAGACTTCAATGGAACTGATGTTCAAAAGATAAATGGGACCAACATATAGGTTCTTAGGAATCTAAAAATATAGAATCCTTCCTTTTATTATTAATCCCACCTTTGAATACCGGTTACTCTCTCCCCAGCTTGATAATTTTTCCACCTATTAGCTAATTACCTTAAAGTTTGTTTTAAAATTTATTACAAGATTCAAAGTCAAAGTCATAGGATTGGAATTTGCTTACCCATTTCTGCTATCTGTCATTAATCTCCTTTTGGGTATGGAAGTGCCTTATATTTTTGTGATCAATATTCACTATGAAATTTCTTCACACCAGATACTTCCTGAACTTGGCCAATGCATGCATGATGGCCAACATCACCTTGTCATAAATAGAATATAGCCTTTCATGAGGATGAAATTTTATGCTCTCATAGGAAATGGGGTGCTTTTATTGCATCAAAATAGCTCCAATTCCTTGCCTCGGGGTATCACACTCCAACACAAAAGGCTTGGTGAAACTAGGAAATGATAACCCCAAACAACTACTCATTATTTCCTTCATCTTATGGAAAGCTTGTCCTTATTCATCATTCCAACTGAATGCCCCCTTCTTGGTCAGATATTTCAAAAATGCAGTGAAGTTAGAGTAACCTTTGATGAATTTCCAGTAATAGTTGCATAGGCCAATGAAGCCTCTCAACTCAGTGAGGTTTCTTGGATGTAGATAATCCAAGATGGCCTTGATTTTCTCTTGGTGCACCTTGAATCCTTCTTGGAATATCACATGGACAATATAGATCATCTCATTCATGCCAAATTCACACTTGGATGACTTAGAATAAAAGGATTGATATGAAAGTATAGTTAGTAAAACATTTAGATGGAGAAAGTTCTCTTCCTATGTCCTATTATAAATTAGAATATCATAGAAAAAACAAGGACATACTCACAGAGCTGCTCACTGAACACCTTGTTCATGTAAGATTGGAAGGTTGTTGGAGCATTAGTCAATCCAAATGGCATGACCAAAAACTCAAGGTGACCAAAGTGACAAAGGAAGGCTGTATTCTATATGTCATCCTTGTTCATTCTAATTTGGTGGTATCCCGATCAGAGATCTATCTTGGAGAATAATTTTTCTCCATGAAGCTCATCCAACAACTCATCAATCCAGGTGATTGGGTACCAGTTCTTTATGGTTTTGTGGTTCAGATCTCGATAGTCTATGCACATTTTAAGTGTTCCATCCTTCTTCTTCACCAGAACCAATGAAGAAGAAAAGGGAACAGAACTTGGTCTAATGAGACCAAATCAACGAGTTATTTTATGGTATTATCAATATCATCCTTGAACTTATTTGGATTATTATAGGGGTAAATGTTTATAGCAATTCTTCCAACTTCTAACTCAATTATGTGCTTTATTATAAGTCATGGTGGCATTTCATGTTGGAGGTTTTCAAAAACCCCCTTATGCTCGTGAAACAATTTTTTTATGTCTTTTGGATTGTAGGAAATATTGACAGAAATTCCATCAGTGGTTATCTGACACTCATCATCCTATTCAATGCCACCATTCCTAACAATATATCTCATACTGTTTTCAATCACTACTTTCTTTTGGTAGGTATTGACTCCTCTCTGTACTACCTCTTTCCCACTCACATATTTGAATATAATATTGGGAACTTGATAGTATATTGTGTTATTTCAAATGGAGTGCAACCATTGAAATCCAAAAACCCCATTAGTATCAACCACATAAACCACATAAAATCTACCAGTCATCGTGTAATTCCCTATAGTTACTTTCAACCTGGGAATCCACCTAGAGCATTCCATAAAATTCTTACCCGGTATGATAACTATGAAGCCTCGATATTTTTTAGTGGGTATATTCCTTATTTTTACCATGGATGCATCTATGAAATTATGTGTGTCCCCTCCATCTACCAGAACATTGCCTTCTTTCCCTTTCACCACTCTTTGAGTTAGAGAGTGTGGAATCGGGGCACCCCTGACAACACTGTAATTTTGCTCACCTTAGGAATAGGATCTTGATCTGCTATTTCATATGATTCCTTTGTATCTATTTGTGTATATCCATCTTCTTATTTAGACACTTTCAAAAAATACTTCAATATAGTGTTCCTTTCCCTTGGCACACTTATGGCCCAAAACGCAATGTTCTTAGTAGGAAAATAAGATCTCCTTCTTCCTTAGGTCATCCTGATATTTGTAAGATTACTATTTATTCCTGGGGCTGGGAAATTTCCTCACATGAATTATTTGATTCTCAAATTTATGGGGCATGGGATTCTTGGGAGGATACTTGGTCCTTGGAATGTCATCTTGCAGATCTCTAGTTTTTCTCACCACTTCTTGCAAGGTTGAGGGTCAATAATATTTCACCAACCCTTTTAAAGGTTTTTCTAATCCTTCTATGAACAAAAGGATCAAACTAGCCTCTGATATGTTAGTGACCATAAAAGATAATCTTTGGGATTTATATATGTATGATTAAGGAATTCCAACTTGTTTGACATGTGCCAATTATCAGAAAAAGATATCAGGATCTCTCTGGTCAAACCTTTTTTCCAACCTTCGAGTAAATTCTTCATAAGTAGCTACTTGATCATGGACTAAAGCTTTCATGCCATGAAACCACCAGTAATTGGACTTCCCATCAAGATGTAAGGATTCCATATTGGTGGCATCCCTATAAGACATAGGATACAGTTGGAAGTAAGTGTCCAATTTTTGAATCCAATAGTTTACTGTGCACTTGGAAGTTCCATCAAAGTAAGGTAAGGTGATATCTCCAATGGCATGCCTCAGATAAAAATTATAATTTCAAAGACTTTTAAATCCTCAAGGATACCCTCTATACTGATATTAACAAAAATATATGATTGGAAGTGCCCTTATGCATTCCTCACTCAATGTCTGATAACAACATACTTCTCCTCCCATGAAGCAACTTATTCAGTCTGCACTTCATGGTCTTCTTTTGGATCCTCCATGAAAATGGGCATGGTAGGTCAGGGCTGCAACTTAGTTTCATATTTGAACTCATGAGACCTATTATGAGGCCCTATATTGGATAATATAGATCCACCCATCATATTCCTCTCTTCATGCTGAGAGCCAATGTTGCTCCCTTCTCCATCTTTCCCACCTAGCTTCTTAGCTAGGAAATATCTGGTCTCTTAACTGAATTGAATGATATTATTTGAAATATATTGTATCCCTTTAATCATACTATGAAAAAAAAATATGAAATAATCCTTCTCATCCATCTCCCTGTGAAATATACCTTCCACAGAGTAAACTTCATGTTCTTCAAAGTTCTTCCTTCTAGGATACGAGTTGACTTTCAGACTCAGTAATGATGATCAAGAGTAGGTATGGAGGATCATGATATGATACCACTATAATATCCTTGATCTAAATAATATCTTAAATATTAACTCTTACTTCTGATATTATAAAAAATGAAATAAAATTTTACGAGATGAGTAAGCACTTTCTTCAACCAAAAAAACATAGGCAATTAAGAAATAAGCTAAGAGTGGCAGAGGGTTAGTGGGAGAAACAAAATATAGGTTTGGATATTGAAATTTCATATCCCTAAGCACCTTATTGTTGGGCCCTTTTAGGTTTTGAGCATCATCCAAGCTAGATTCTACTACCAGGCTTCTGGGTGTCCCAACCAGTGCAAATTGAGATTTGAACAGTAAATTCTAGGGAAAAAAGGATAAGGATGGATTATGTGAGTTATCAGCCTCTATTTAGGAATAAAATATCCATTTAATCATTTTCATAATATTTTTGGATAGTTTGGGAGAGTTTGGGGTGTTTTGGAAAAACTAGCAGAATTTCGCGTAGAGTTTTCCTGCATAGAGGAGGCCTCTAAAAAAATGTATGATCTCAATGAATTATGGTTATATGAGTTGTGTTGTTTTTTTGGGTTATTTTATGACCTACATAAACTTACATAATGAAATTTTGAAACACAGAACACTCATGGCATCAAAAACAATAAAACTAGTGAAATTTAACTAGTTAAAGAGCATAGGTAAGAAAACAAGGTGAATTTTACTTCTGTGATTTATCATATTTGTAAATAATTATTCCTAGAGGTTTAAAATACCCTATTGAATAACATAAAAATTATATATCATTATTTTATCCATGGCATCACTGTTATAGCAAGAAAACTTACACAAATCTCATTAAATAAGCATTGGAATGCCTTTCCCACTAAAAATTCTGAATTACGACCTCCTTGAGCAGAATACTACCATATTTTAGAGACCAAAATGATGAGAATAATATGAGAATATTATAATTTTTTTTAATAATATTGTCTCCCTGAATGGTTCCCAAAACTAACAATTGGAGGCTTGATACCAACACCTGACACCAATCTCACATTCCTTAGAGCATAAGTGAAGTATCCTTCACTGCAGCTTGATTTCCAAGGATGAATGGTTGATCCCTGAGCTTGATATTCTTATTCAATGAATTCTCCTTGGATCTTTGTGGCTGCAATGAAGAATATAAGGGAAGGTAGAAGAGAATAGGAAAGCTTAGGGCACATCACCCAAGGTAGTTGAGGCACATTACTCAGACAAGAAGCTATGCTTCAATAAACATAAAAAAATAATCATCAAAGGTTTTTCAATGGATTTTGAAGCATTATTTTATAGACCGAGTGAATTTTTGATCAAGTCATCCACTTGTTGAGAAATTTACCCACTTGCAAACCTTAACCCTAAGCCATGAGTGTGCATTCCTTAAGGATATTAACAAGTTTGTGCTTAAGGTAATGTTTCCTTGCTTTGCATTCTTGACCCAAAATTTTCTTTCTTTATGACTAACTGCTTTTCTTGCACTTTCCTGCTTTTAAAATTGCCTTTCTTTTCTCTGCTTTTGGTAGTTACCATTTTTTTATGACAAATTGATTTGGCCTTGTTTTGTACTATTTCCATTTTTCATCCTAGGAAAGTTGGATTTCCTAATGCATCCTCATGTCTTCTAGAACATTGAAAAATCATTTAATAATTAATCAATTACATACAAATAACCACAATTAGGAATTTAATCTAATACATTTCTCCATAGTATTAATTATTCAAAATTCCTTAGGAATAATTCCTTTAATTCATTTTTAAACCCCTAGGCACTGAAAATATCAACACTTTTAATGTCCTTCAAGGAAGGGACATGAAATCTATTTGGGATTGGATTCCCTTACATCAATCTCCCTAGGTTGAAAATAAATACTCGCATGGTTATGCATTTCCTCGATATTTTCTTCTACAATATGAGTTGCTTCCTCCAAACTTTTGTTTTTCCACTGAACTAGATATTGTTTCCTTTTCTAACATCTCACTTGTTAAGAATTTTTTCAACCTCTTCTATTGGTTGTACTGGTATTTTTCCTTTCCAGTCTGTAGCCATTTTGATTCCACTTGTCGACGCTTATTCATACTTGTATAGGTTTTCAATATTGAACAATATTGGTGATTTGTATATACCTTTGGGTAGCTCCAAGACATCGAATCTTCTAAGTCATCTACTCCATGCAAACTTCTTGCTTTCATGATATGGAATGGACTCATTCTCGTCAATCTATTCATTAATTTGTTGTATGTGAATTCATTGCATGCCAACACATTCTCCCATTTCTTTGGTCAATCAATAGTCAGACACCTTAATAGATTACCTAATCTCCTATTCACAACTTTAGTTTTCCCATAAGTACATGCATGGTATTGAGAACTGAACTCCAACCTCATGTCAAGATTATTCCATAGGGTTCTCCATAAATGACCCATAAACTTGGTATCTCTATTTCAAGCTATTCTCTTTGGAAACCCATGCAATCTCATGACTTCCTTGAAAAATAATACAACAATACTAAGTTTTTCACCTATCTCTTGAAAAATAATAAATTGTGCCATATTTGAAAACCTGTCAACTACCATGATTATGGATTCATTACCTTTTTGTGTCTTCGAAAACCCCGTCATAAAATACATGCTGATATATTCCCATGGGACAATAACCAGTATAAAGGAATGCATAGTCCTATATTATGAATTCTTCCTTTGTCATGCTGGCATATCCTACACTCTCAAATCTGCTTCTTTACATCCATCACTAGCTATTGAAACATATATGTCAACATGGGTTCACACTCTGTCGACACCCCTAAATGCAATGATCTCCCTGACCACTGGACCAGATAGGTTTTACCCTATCCAACAACACCTATGAAGCAAATGAAGTCTCACCCTAGATGTTCGAGGGAGAACCGTCAGAACCACATTTCCACAGTTTGAAGGAGGAACTTACGCATCCAATTTTCTTCTATCTTCTCACTATTGCAACATTAATCAAAGATTCAGGCATGGGTTTTATTATCACTTAAACATATCAGACCGCATAAATACATTAAATAACAACATTATGGTTACTCAAAAACATATTAATCAATATGACATTACTCAGAATGCACAGACATCGCATCATTAAGGAATACCAACCATATTGTAGCATTTAATCATTCATATCGCATCATTAAAGAAGTAAAAGAAGAAAAAAACAAGGCAAAGAGTTTCCATCAACATCTGTTCATGTCATATTACTTTGTGCTTCAAAATAGGTTCTTAGAAAACACTCTCACAATTGTGACAAAGAACAAAACACAAATCGATCTTCTATAGACACCAAGAAGATCATCACACATACAATCATGCTGTGTATATCTCCAAAATTTCCTATCTTCCTACTACATTCGTACTTCTATATAAAGGCTTGCACCTTCTACAAAATGATCCACTTTAACCGACTCTCTAACCAACTTGGACCAAATACTACAAAATTATGACCAACAAATACAAAACTATGACCAATCCTACTCTTTATAGTCTTCTCTGCCTTGCGCACCATCCTTGGTCTTGCGCATCATCCTTTACCTTGTGCACCTTGCTTCCTCCTTTTCACCAAAACTGCCTGCCAACACCATCCCTAGCCAGTAACACTTCTCTTCAAATAATGCATAAGTCTTATCAATGCCTCCTGATCCTCCACTATGCAATTCACTTATCATGTTCTCCCTCATTGATTGTATAGGGATGCATAGCTTATGCCCTTTGAACAAGTATCCTTATTGGATAAAATAATCCAATTATGAAATTTTTTTGACACTCCATGGCTCTTTCGATGCCTTCCATTCTTTTTAAAATGTTTTTCAACTTCATAGTCAACCTTCATTGACTCAAACCCTATTGATTGAACATTCATCATCCCCAACAATTCAGCTCCGTGACTTAATGCATCAACGACCTTGTTTGTCTTCCCCAACTTTTGCTTTAACAAAAAGGTGTAAATTTGCAATAAATAAACCCATTTCATATGTATCTGATTCAATTATATCTGAGTATTTAGATACTTCAGATCTTCTTGGTTAGTGAATAACAGAAATTCCTTGGGTAACAGATAATTCCTTCACTTTCTCAATTCTTCTACAATGGCATAAAAATTTTGGTAAGATATCAAGTATTTCTCCTTGGTGTCATCTATATTCTCACTGAAAAATTCAATAAGTTGGGATTTTTGGATCAACATAACTTCCATTTCTATACCACTTGCATTGCAATTGAACGAAAATACTTTGTCGAAATATAGGAGAGATAAAATTGGTCTCTCCATCACCTTATATTTCATCTTCCTAAAATCTCATTAGGTGGTCTTCGTCCTCCTGAAATCACCCTTCTTCATGTACATTTTTAGTAGTGTACATATTTGACTAAAATATCTTATGAACTTCTGTTAAAAATTGACAAGTCCATGAAAACTTCTCACCTCAGTGGCACTCATTATCTTTAGTGACTCTAATATTACCTTCACCTTTTATGGGTTCATTTTAAACCCTTGGATTGATATTATGAATCCCAAGTATACTAATTCCTTTTGCATGAAGGAACACCTCTCTAGATTCACTAGCATCTTCTCTTGGCTCATCCTTTGCAACGCTTGTTGCAAGTGACTAAAATGTTCATCCTTTTTCCTACTGAAGATCAAAATTTCTTTGATATAAACCACAATGAACATCCCCAAAAATGGTTTCATCACTTCATTCATCATCCTCATAAAATTTCTTGGTGCATTAGTCAACCCAAATGGCATAAGAAACAACTCATACATCCCTTCCTTCATCTTGAAATATTTCTTCCACTCATCACCTTATCTAATATTGATATGGTGATATCCACTCTTTAAGTTGTTCTTAGTGAAGTATGTCACTCCACTCAATCATTCAATCAAGTCATCCGTTGTTGGTAATGGAACCATATACTTGATGGTGATCCTATTGATGAACCTTCCATCGATGCAAATCCTCCATTCTCATCCTTCTTGGGTTCTAATATAGATGGTACTAAATATAATCAAACTCTCTTTGATTAATCTCATGTCCAACAACTCCTGGACTTGTCGGTTCAACTCAACATTCCTTGTTAGTGTCACCTTGTGTGGTTCCTTGTTCAACAAGATTGACCCTATGATCAATTTTATCTGATGTGAAATAATTCTTATCAGCACCAATCTTGTTAGTATCTCATTGATGGTTATTCCCTTGAACTCTAAAAATACCTCTCAAAATTTATTTGTGATATCCTCCATCATTCCATTGACACTCATACCTTTGGGAATGGATGTAAAGCAATTTGTTGCTTCTTTTCCTCCTTCAAAAATTCTTTATCTGAACACATCGACATTCTCTTTTCCTAATAACCACTCTTATTTTCCTACCATTTTGGTTTTCAGCTAATGGAATCAGTCAGAAACTCCTTCCATCCTTCTTGATTGTAGCATTATTCTTGCAACCGTCTTACACCATGTTCTGGTCATATTTCCATGGTCATGATAGTATCAAGTGACATGAGTTCATAGATATCACATCACACAACATGTTGTCGTATACCCTGCAGATCTTAAAGTTGATCAATAACTGTCATGCCACTATGACATGGTGAGCTTTCTAAAACCATGAGACTCGAAAATTATTTGGGTGCAATCGACACTACAGCCCCAGTTTGTTGATCACATATGTTGAAACCAAATTCTTTATGTTTTCAACACCGATTATGGTCATATAGAACCTATCCTGAATCTTAACCTCTATTCAAAATATTGACTTTCACTGCACTGGGTTACTTTTCCTTCTATTGATATGGTTGCAATAGTGTCTATCAAGTCATAAAATTCCTACCTCCCGACAACATCGCCTCTGTTGTACCCTCTCTTGCAGTCGAACTAGTATTGTCATTGGTTTCCCATCTTCTAGTCCCATGTCCATTTGCAATATGGGTTTTTTTGGGAACTCATATGCCTCATGTATCAACTTATGACACTTACAATGGATGAACTTAGGTTGTTCTATACACCTTCCACTGAAATCTCCTCTTCAACTATATGTGCCTTGAATCCTATAGTTCTCACCTTCTCGTCAGTATTCAAGTAAATTCTCTTTGGTTATTCCTTCATATTTTCGTTCCTCATCACTTTCCTTCTTTTGCAACCCACTGGTTTGTCCTTTGGATATGGAAAAATTTTGGCTTTGAAAATTCAAATTTCCTTTGCTTGTCAAAGTCTTCTTGAATATTTTCTCCTCTTCCTTTAGAGCTAGCTGATAAGATTGTTCGACAGTACTGAACCTTGAGAGGCTCAACCCATACTGGATGGCATATTTCAAACCATTCACATACCTGGTGACTGCCTCTTCTTCCTTGTCAGTTTTCCCTGACTTGATAGAAAATATATATAATTCTTCAATGAATTCTTGCACAATCAATTCCTTCTGTTGTAGGGTTTGTAAATTTTTGAATAGATAAATAATGTAGTTAATAGGAAAGAACTTATCCTCTATATTGGTGACCATTCTATCCCAAGTATTCAAATTTTTTTTTCCCTACTTTACACTTCCATCCTATACATTGTACCTCCACAATAAGGCATGACCTTTCAGCTTCAAAGAAGAAAATTTTACCCTTTTTGAGTCTTCGATCTACTCCATATCAAAGTATTTATCCATTTTCATTATCTATTCTATTCATTATTTAGGGTATATATTCCTTGAGTAGGTAGATACCTCCATTTTTACCTACCCTTCATCTCATACAATAATTTCAATAGTTTGTCTCCCAGATTCTCTTCTCTTCAGCCTTACGAGAATTTCCTTCATCCTCAACCTCTTCAGGACTGTGGTCCAGTATTTTTAATCATATTCCTCTATTATGGGGTTCCTTTACTTGTGCTAACTCTCTTTTTAGACTCCTCATGTTCTAAATGCATTATTCAAACATTTCACAGTTAATAGTGACACCTGCATCCCTACATAACCTTCTTGCATGAACATTGACACCTCTCTAAGCCATTACTCTTTTATCGGGTGCTTAGATCACCACAATTCCAATTTACGATGTTCTATACAACTCTACCCAACCACAACTTGAGTTACTCTCTACGTCCAATCACAACCGGAATCCCAACTTAGGATAACTTCCCAATCTGATATTAACTAATACATATGCTACTTGAGTAGGTTGTGGATCAATGCACACAATAAAATGTAATGGAAACACACACACACACACACACACATAAACACAAGTTTTCCAAGAATTATTTATTTCAATTAAATTAACAATCTCTTTACAAGAGGGGTTGATAATGTAGAGACTATACTTAGTTTCAGTCAGGAATAACATTAACCATTTCATAGAACACTTATCAAGTTACATATGTGAGGGGAATTTTCCATCCTCAAGATAATAAACACACTCATGTGATAGTATCCCAGGCTCAACCACTCTCTTATTTGTTACACATGGTATTTATAGGTGTTCCTGGGTTCACATTTATGCTCAAATATTCCTATATAAGTCTCTCAATTATTCATGTTATGGTCCTTGCTCATTAAATCCTTCACGTGCCTATTCTCAACAAACGTTTCCATCTAGAATTTTGCAACAACTGTCATAACTATGCAATAGATGCTACAAATACCTTCATAGTAATGCATGCCCATTCTCTGGTCAGTTCATCGACCTTATGCTGTGTCATTATAGGATTCACCCCAAATCCTTTCACTCTTCTAGTTCACATTTTATTCAACCATCACTACTCCATTACTTGTCTCACTCAACCGAGTCTTTCTTCATGTCCCACAACCTATTTAACTTCTCTATTGGTCTTCTGTCACTGAACAAAATTGGTCGACACCCATAATCAATTGTAATCGACTACTAGTTCCATGCTTTTCTGGGTGTCATCGGGCATCCTCTATATGACCTTATTCATCTATCTAAGACATGCATGTTTGGGCCTGGATTCCCTTGCATCATATTGGTCATGATTGACAATAAGAAAATGTTGATGCATTTGTAACTTTGGAATGTATTCCTTTGTATATCTTATGTATTGTACCTCAATATTCCTATTTGGAAGTATCTATAATGTAAACAAGTCATGTAAATTCATTGAGGTTAACCCTCCATTGTAAGTCAAGGAAATAGTCCCCATAATTGAGTTAACTTTAACCCTCCTTGTTGATCGGAGGGAAAAGTCCCCACAATTGTGGGGCACTAGGGTTATTAGACTCTCATAGAGATGTCAACCCTGGTAAGTAATTGTTAAGTGAGGCCAAATTTTTGGAGTGGAAATTAAGTGAACGAAAGAATATAAATACAGAGTGAGCATCTATATTTATCACACACAGACTTACTCATTGGGGCACATGAGTGAGAGAGGAGAAGCTCTCTCAAGTGAGAGAGACAAAGAACAACTACTGGAGATCATATTTTCTGTCTTTGGGTTTTACTGCTGCTGTTGGTGCTCATTCTATATTTGAGGAATTTGTGGGGTTTTCTCCTTGATGGTTTCCCCAAGGAAAATCTCTTGTGTCTATTGTCTCTTGTGATTTTTGATGTGCATGTTATTCTATCAGATAAGATCCTAAGATCATATTACTTAAATGATAAAAATATAACATGGTATCAGAGCTAACCTGAGAATAAGACACTGTGTAGTTGTAGAATCTAGGGATTCTTAGTTTTTGGGTCTCTCTCCACAATCCATCAGCAAAAGGAGGCTAGGCTAACTCTCCATTGAAGGGCGCATCTTTTTGTCAAAGCATAATTTGATTCCGGGCATTTTTAGTTTTTGTAGCGGGAAATTAGGGCTTTTCATAGAAGAGGAATTTTTGAGTGAGCCCAACATAGGATTTATCTCCTCATAAAAATCGAAATTTAGAGACCAAGGTTGAGATTTTTGATTGGGTAAAAATCCAAGAAAGTCAAACCCTAATTTGTCCCTGGACCTGAAAAACCCTAAAATACTAAAATGGGTAGTTTTGGTAGATTCTCTATATCTCAAGATTCAAGAAGGATCAAGAGCCAAAAATTTCACAGTATGAAGATACATTCCTTATGTACACTATGTAAAAGTTTCATCCTCATATTCACTATATTCTGGGAGATATGATTCCTCCAATTCAGGGTTCAAGCCTCTTCCAGGATTCATCCCTAAACAGGACACCTAGGGATAATTGCAATATCTCATGCTACAAATATCAAAATGAAATTTCACAAGATGTTCCAGATAGTGCATGGACTATACATTATGTGGTCAAATTTTTATACCTCGAAGGTGAAATAGTGACACCTTGAAGTCTGTACAACTTATCTATGCTGAACATTCCTGAAACAAGTCACCTTGGGAAAAATATCATAAATCCCAATTTGTGAAACAAGTTCTGATAAAACCTGTGGTGCTAGAAATAAGATAGACATGGTTACCTCAGTACGAAATTTTATACATAGAGGAGCATCAATTTTGGAGATACCTCAAAAACAATATCGGGCATTTATGTAGAAGAAATTGGAAAACTAGGGATTCCTGTTTTGGGAGCTTCCCTCCACTATTTTCAGAAAAGGAGTACATTGGATAGATTGCCTTGAAGAGGTATATGTCTCTATCCAATCATATCTAAAAAATTCCAAGTTTTTGAAATTAGGGTTTCTCTGACAAATCCTAGATCAGCCAGCTCCAGAACCAGGATAGACACCTCAAATTGGTAAGATCTAATGTTTTGCTATTTACAGTTGAGGTTCTCATTCCAAAATGAATATTCACACCAGCTTGATGAAAATATTGGTGAGGATGACAAATTCCAAGCATGGAAGTATTGGATGTCACTGGTTCTTGAAGGAAATGAATTGGACACCTACATAAGTGGAGAGGTTCCAGTTCCAGAGGGAGATGAGGCTAATATCCTTACACAATAAGAACTTGGTCAAGGCCAAGAAGATCATTGCTGATTCATTCATGTATCATCTGATACCACAAGTGTCTTCCCTAAAGACACCCAAAGAGATGTTTGATTCCTTAACCAAGATATTTTAAGGGAAGAACATAAATCAGAAGATGACTTTGAGAAAATAGTTGAAGAATGTGAAGATCCAGAATGCAGAGACCATGCAGTCATATTTTAAAAGGGTATCTCAAATCAAAGAACAACTTGAAGCAATAGAAGAAGAAGTGGAGAATGTAGAAGTTGTGATAACCACCTTGAATGACCTCCCAGGATCATGGGATTCATTCATTTGAGGAATGTGTGCCAGAAGGAAGTGATTACTTTCAGCAGACTCTGGGAAGAGTACACACAAGATGAACCTTGACTCATAATAAGAGAGCAGAAGATGGGAGAAATTGAAGATCAAGCTCTCACCATCCAAAGAAGATCCTTCAAGCGATGAGGAATACGAAGGACTCAAATATTGAAGAACCTCTTATCCATCTTATCATTTGGATAAGAGATGATGAAGCTAAAGGCTCAAGAAGGAGTCTACCCACAAAACAAATAAACATAAGTATTTGATTGCCATTTCATGATATTATTTTGTTATGCATTTGTTTATATTTAGTTGATGTGTTATGCATGATAAAATGTTTGCATTAATGATAGTATACTACTAATATGCATGTGATGGGTAAGTATCCCATGGTGCTATACAACTCTCCACTGCTACTTATCTAGAATGAAACCTCTTTGTTTACATATTGGATTAGTGCACAATCTCAATGTTGTCCTGGTAGAGATGGAAGACATCTAGAAAGTTTTTGTAAGATATGGATGAATGTTGTATTGGCTAAAATAGTTGCATGATTATATCTTATAGCAAAATAATTTTTCATTATCAACATACCTTATGAAATGTTTCTAACCATATAACTAATGCATTTGACTTATAGGAAATATCACATACAATCACCTACAAGAAAAGAAGGATCAGACTTGTTCCGAAGAATAAGTGATGGAAGTTCAAGAAATAATCCAATATGAAGAATAATATGATGATAATTTCAAAGAAATAAGAAATCTCAGACATAGTGTAGTTATGCGACACTATTGAGTGACATCATTGATGCAGAGCCTTCCAGCTATGAAGATCTATCCAAGAAGAAATGGAAGGAGAGTACCAGTTCTAGAATAATGACATCTAGGATGTGGCATCGAGACTTGAAAGGAAGTTTGTAGTATATTCCATATGGATCTACAAGATCCAACATGCAGTATATGACAACATTGTGGGATACAAGGCATGATTCGTAGCATGAGGCTTCTCATAGAAATAAGGCATAGACTATGACGAGACATTTGCATCTAGTGGGAGTTGAGGCACATGACAAAATTAAAGAAGACCTTGTACGAGCTCAAAAGACACCCATGGGATAACACATACATGAGTAGCTTGATGAAGATCTTAACCTTTTCTACAAGGTGGAATATGAAATACTATAGAGGATGATAAGCTCACAGATGGGTGGGAGAAGAATGTTTTGAAGATAGAAGATATTGGTATCTAGTGACCCTAGATGGATACATAGAATGATAGTAGCAGAGGAATCTACTTGTCACTCCAGTACAGGATACATAGAGTATGAAAGGTAGAGGGAGAATAATGCTACTTGTCACTCCCTCTTTAGAGGGAGTGACTGTAGAAGATCCTGAGGGAGAATAATGCTACTTGTCACTCCCACTTTAGAGGGAGTGACTACAGATGATCCTAATGGTCGACATGGTACGACCGGATGGACAGATTACTGATGACTCTAGGCTTTACCTTTGCTTCAAGGTTGAAGGCAGAAGACAAATGACAATACTTTAATATGTTGATGACTTGTTCCTGATAGGAAAAGAGGAACTTGTTAGAGATGCAAGAAGGAGACCTGCTATCAAGTTCAAGATGAAGAACTTGGAGATGATGCACTACTTTCTAGGCATGGAGGCGTGGTAGAATGAGGATGGAATATCCCTGGGACAAGGGAAGTATGCAGTAGAGATCATGAAGTGGTTCAGGATGATGGAATGCAAGGCCATGACCACACCAATGGAATTGAAACTGAATCTATTGAGTGTTTCTTAATTAGAATCAGTTGATGCCATGATGTATCGTCAGATGATTTGTTCCTTGATGTACCTGTGAATACGAGACTAGATATTTTCTTTGTTGTAAACACATTGAGACATGTTCAACTGATGGTTGCAAATCATGTAGTGAGGTACCTTCAGGGTATAGTTGATTATGGGCTCAAATATGAGGTGAATCAGAACATTAACCTGGAGGGTTATGTGGATTCATATTGGGAAGGAAGTGCCATTGATAGGAAGAGAACTTCTTGGTGTAGAAGGAAGAAGTCCTGCGTGGCACTTAGTACAGCCGAGGCAAAATATGTTGCCACTTGCTATTTGGGAGGTATTATGTTTCTTTTGAAAACTACTATTTGATTTGATTGATCTGACTTACATTTTTTTATGATGCAGAGAGGAGCAATGAAGCTCCAGTTTGTGATCCAAATCGAGATCTCTCGAAAGAGGGAGTTCTAGCATAGCTGGTGAGACAGGTTGTCTGAGCATAAATATTGGTGAGTCTCATAGGTTGCTCAGACATAATTGGTCCTGTAGGTTTTCCTCGGATGTAATCAGTCCTAGTGAAGATCGCGGGTTATCCTTGGATGTAATCAACCCTGATGTGATTCCATGATAGAAATGGCTAGAGTGAAGTTTGAGTACTTCGGGGAGAACATTGGTGTTCTCTAGATCGAGGTTCCTTCCAAGGGGAGTTAATGAGTCCGTGGCATTTTTGACATGGTGGAAGGTTGAGCTTCACATGGTCAGATGTAAGTGCAGAGATGCTCTGATGTGATTGTGAGTTGTGTTACCACATGATCATTGAAGAGATATTCTGATGTGATTGTGGGATGTGTTCCCACATGATCAGTGCAGAGCCATTCTGATGTGATTGAGGGATATGTTCCTACATGATCAGATATAAGTGCAAAGAGGCTCTGATGTGATTATGGTTTGTGTTACCACATGATCAGTGAAGATATATTCTGATGTGATTGTGGGATGTGTTCTCACATGATCACTATAGAGCCATTTTGATGTGATTGAGGGATGTGTTCCCACATGATCGAATGTAAGTGTAGTTCCTTTTTGACATGATGAGTTTGGATGTAAGTGCAGAGAATTTCTGACATGATGAGGTCAGATGTAAGTAAAGATCCTTTCTGACATGATGAGGTTGTACATAAGTGCAATGCCTTTCTGACATGATGAGGTCGGATGCAAGTGCAAATCCTTTCTGACATGATGAGGTCAGATGTAAGTGCATAGCCTTTTTGACATGATGAGGTCGAATATAAGTGCAGATCCTTTTTGACAAGATGAGGTCGGATGTGAGTGTTGGGATTTTATGACATGGGTTTTGGATGTGTTCCTCCCATGGTCAGATGTGAGTGTTGGGTGTGCCTTTCTGACATGGTTCTTGGATGAGTTCCTCCCATGGTCAGATGTAATTGCTAGGTGGTCCTTTTTGACATGGTTCATTCTAGGGTTAGATATAAGTGCTGAAGATGATGAAGACCTACATGAAATCTAGGTCTACAACCATTATGAAAAAGTGTTGCCTCTGTAGAACTTCTTGTGATGAGTAGAATTGAGATAGCACCAATGATGTTGACCCAGTGATGATACAGTAGTGACGATCCAGATCAAGTGATGATCCAGACTTGATGATGATCTAGTGACGATCCAGACCAAGTGATGATCCAGACTTGATGATGATCCAGCAGTGACGATCCAAATCAAGTAATGATCTAGAATTGATGATGATCCAGTGACGATCTGGATCAAGTGATGATCTAGTGATGATCCAGATCAAGTGATGATCCATTCTTGATGATGATCCAGTGATACTCGAGCTCAAGTGATGATCTAGACTTGATGATGATCCAGTGATGATCCAAACTTGATGAAGTTGACTTGACGATGAAGATGACTTGATGATGATCTAGATGATACATATAAGAAGACTTGTGCTGATAAATTATGTCGAGAGAATAGCTTCCTAGTTAAGAGGGAGTGTTGATGTATTTGTAACTTCAGAAAGTATTCATTTGTATATCTTATGTGATGTACCCTGATATTCCTATCGGGAAGTATATGTAATGTAAACACATCATGTAAAGTCATTGAGGTTAACCCTCCATTGTAAGTCCAAAAAATAGTCCCCACAATTGATTTAAGGTTAACCCTCCTTTTTGATTGGAGGGAAAAGTCCCCACAGTTGTGGATCACTAGGGTTATTAGACTATCATAGAGATGTCAGCCCTGGTAAGTAATGGTTAAGTGAGGCCGGCTTGTTGGAGTGGACATTAAGTGAATGAAAGAATATAAATAGAGAGTGAGCCTCTCTATTTATCACACACACACTCCCTCACTGGGGCACATGAGTGAGAGAGGAGAAGCTCTCTCAAGTGAGAGAGAGAACAATTGTTGGAGATCATCTTTTTTGTCTTTGGGTTTTACTGCTGCTATTGGTGCTCATTCCATCTCTAAGGAAGTTGCAGGGTTTTCTCCTTTATGGTTTACCCGAGGAAAGTCTCTTGTGTCTATTGTCTCTTGTGATTTTTTCTATGCATGTTATTCTCTTAGATAAGATCCTAAGATCATATTGCTTAAATGATAAAAATCTAACAAAAAACTCTACGTAGTGTAGAATTATGCATGAGAGAATGATGGAATGAGTGTTTACTCCAAGGGATATGAGATGATGGTGAAAATGCAACTAACATATATTTTGACCATATAATAAAAGGACTATTGGAAGTTGACATAACTATAAAAAATCCCATGCCTCAATAACTGCATAAAGTGACTATTCCCTCGAACCTCACATGTGCATTCAATTATTAGGTTAAATAACTAAGAGAAGGTAATTGGATCATTTGAAGCACATGGAACAATTTTGGATGAGTTCTGAGATTGACACTTTTCATTAAAGGACCCTTTCCTCTCCCCCTCTGGTGGAATCATATCCCCTTTAGTTCTCTTCACACAACCATATTGGACCATTTTATTAGTTTCCAACATAATATTTACATATAATTCGAATTTGCATGATAAGGAAACCATATGGTTCAAATAAAAATATATACATCATACATGCCTATCCATTCACTAGTCAGGACTTGGCCTTGAGCTCCACACTAGGAATCTATATTAGCATATTTACCTGATTTACATAATTTTTATTAAACATATTCCAATTCGAAATTGGGGGTGTTACAATATGTTAGGTATAGGTATATATGTTTGCTAGGTGTGCTTGATAGATGTGCATGTTAGATAATGCTTGTTACATATATGTGATGGTTATGTTAGATAATGAAAATTATGTTTTGTTAGATGTTATTATTACATTTTTTTGTTAAATAATGTTTAAATCTATTACATGTATGTGTTAGATGATGTTAGGTATTGTTTTATAGTGTATGATGTTTTCTGTTTGATGTGTATGTTAGATTATGTTAGCAATTTTTTTGTATGTAAGATGATGCTATGTTTGATAGGTGATGATACATGTGTATGCTAGATGATGTTTGTTAGATGTGTGTGATGGTTATGCTAGATAATGTTTATGTTTGTTAGGTGGTAATGATGATGATGATGATGATGATACGTTAGATGATGTTAGGTGATTTTAGATGTAATTGTTATATGTTTATCTTAGATGATGTTAGGTTATATTAAATGTGAATGTTCATATTTTCTAGATGTTTGTGTTAGATGTGTACTATAAAAAACCCTCCAATTTTATAGTGTGTATAAACATCATCCATATTAAATTGTGAAAAAACATCATGCATTTATTTTGAAAAATTGTGAGAGGTGTTTATTAAAAAACATCAATGATAACTTCTTCCATACTGTGCAATTATTGTAATATTGATTAATATAAACAATTTTGTGTACTTATATTATAAAATTAAACAGAGAAAGATTTCACATCTAATATCTTAATTATTTTAAAATAATTATTTTAAAAAATGATTTTAATGATACACTGCATTTCATTCCACTATAACAAATATTTATTTATACTAATTTATTGTGAACTTCTAATTTACATTTGATGCATCTTAATTTTATATGTAATTAAGTGAAATCATAGTTAATCATGAAAATAGATTGTTATTGTCACAACCTTTGAAAGTTGTTTTAATTAAATCGTTACTAGTAATACCATCACTTCTATAACAATAAAACAACATAAAATAATGGTATTACAATGCAAAATGAAAATAAATTATGATGTGATGTCAACTAAAACAATGATAAACAATACACACTCAAATTTTTACAATATAATCCCTATAACCCTTAACACTTAATAAATCTTAATCCCTCACAGTAACCCTTGCCTATAAAATGTCCAAATCCATTGCAATATCTCTAGTTTAGATGACATTGTTAAATATGTTGCACATATTCATCTCTTATGAAATTGTGAGTGTTTATGGATTTGATTTGTAGATTTTATGTATAATTTGTATATTTTGTATGGGCATTTCTTTCCAGGGATAATTTTAGGGGCGAAATTTATCCCATGGGCTATTTTTAGGGGTTTTTCTCCAAAAAAAGATTCGTCATTTTGCATTTTTTGAAGCCCTGTTTCGCCCAATTTTGATGGGGTAAAATTTTTTCACCCTAAAAATCACCAAATTATTATATAAACAATATAAAATCCTTGGAAATTAAAATATTTTTTGAAAAATATCACCAAACATTTTATAGTTGGAGTTTTAAGAATTGGTAAGATTTGCCAACATTTATACATTTTTAAATAAGTATGGTTCCTTAAAATTATCCATGTTCCTTTCTTTTTGGGAGATATAACATTATTGAAAAATAAGAATGTTTATTGTTCATGCTATAATTTGTTTTCATCACGATATTTAAAAATATAATCATATGTTGAACTACTACAAACAAATATCTACACACTATTATTTACTATAATAAATGTTTTCATTATTCTAAACCCATCAAATTTTTTATTGACACTTTATATAATTAAAAACCCACAAATGTTTCAATAGTACTGGATGCAGTCAAAGGAACTTATCTAACATTAGTAATTTAAATAACCATAAAAATATCTTTTATAATTTTGTAAAATAAGTTTGATATATCAAAAATAGTCGTCTCTATTTGTACATTTTTGTTTTGAAAAATTCCAACATTTAGGTTCTAAATTTATGTACTTATTACCAAAATATAATATATACTTGGTAGGAGAAAACAAGAATATCTCCGCATTATAAAAAAACGTGATTTGTGTTTAATTATACAATTTTTTATAAATAAAATGTATATATTCCTAAATTTAAATATAATTCTCTATTACCAATTATAATTAGATTTTATATATTTTATATTATTACAACATGTTTAAATTTTTGTGTTGATGCCTCAAATCATTAACCTTATTGCTATTTACTATTTGGCGAGAAACAAAAACCATCATATAAATATGCAAACTACACTAAAACATCAATTTACAAGATCATCAAATGCTTTTATCAAATATTTCATCATATATAAAACACCTATTGAAAACTACCAAGTACCAATGTATGTTTCTTCCATGTGAAAAATGTTAAAATAATGTAACTTCGGAAGCTATTCTATTTGTATTATTGTTATTCCTCCATTCAGACACGACCTTGATGTAATTGGTCATGCAAAAGTCATGAGGTAAAACCTTCGTTGTATGTCGGGGAAATAGTACCCACAAAATATTTTATAAATATTATTTTGAGTCTTTCTAGGTAGGTTGGCCCTAATTAGATAACCTTGATGACCTAGTTAGGTAATAGAGTCACTCACTTGATGAATATAAATAGGTGAGACACCTCCTTCATTTGTAGATAATTTCACTTAAGCAAGTTCTCTAGATAGAGAAGAAGAAGTGTGTCGAAGAGAGGAGTGTTATCCACCCATATGGCACTTCACTGTCCGAGTGCCGACATTTCCTATGTTGGCACACAAAAGGACATTTATGGATTGAAGGTTGCCTAAAACACTATAGATGGGCATATTATGAACTACATTCATTACCCATCCAGCTTGCCATTTTTACCTTTGAACATGTCAATTGCTGTACGCGCCTTTGCTTCTATGCAACTCGTGTACATACGTGACTTTTCCTACAGCATGTTGCGTACTGTATGCTAGTATTTGTACTTGCAACCTGCGTACAGATTTGTACGTGGGATTCCCTTAGAGAAACTTGCGTGTCATACGCGGGTTTCCAGTATCAATACCTGCGTACACCTTCCTTTGACATTAAAAAAAATAAATCACAATTATTTGAGATTTGTTAATCCCTTAATTATAAACATCTTAACTGTCTCAACCTCCTCAACCCTCGAAACTGCCTTATTTCACTAAGTATAAATAAAGGCCTTGGGGAGGGTATTAATGAATAATACTTGGAGAACAAAGTTATGCTGGTGGTGTCTATTCAGAAGTCTTTGGAGCAGTTGAACTCAGAATCCTTTGGTTAAAGAGGAGTCCTTGTCTCAGGCATTGGGTTGTAATCTTAACTCATTCACTATTGTTAATAAAGAAAATCCTTCTTCCAAATGTGTATTGAATGTCTTTCATGTATTATGGTTTGATGAATATTTATGATTAAGCACTCTATATATGATTTATTTAACATGTTCTATATACATGTATAAGCTTGCACTTCGAGGATTTTCCCTTTTATAGGTGAAGGAGAAACATCCTTGAAAGCTTTGGAGGAGAAGCAAAGTGGAAGACGACAAAGCTAGGATCAACCGTCGTTAATCGGGTGATTCTATACTATCCTCTTATTTCCTTTTTGTACTCTAAATTTGATTGCCTACAAGTTTTATGAGTATGTTGGTAACCCCATACCTTATTTTATAAGGTGTTTATTCCTGTACAACAGAACTGGCGACTCCACTGGGGAGCCCAGACTGCTATAGGTTATTTCTGTCATCCCTGACCAGTCTTTGCCTTGAAGTTTGTGTGTGGTATTTTATCCTGGTTCATGCTTACAATAGTGTTTGAAAGCCTTGTGGATTTTCCTTTTTTTTGAGAAAAAATTTGTACCTGTACACGGGTTGCTCTCATAAATAGTCGCGTACAGAGGCTTGCATACGCGGGTTGCTCTCTTGGACAGTCGTGTACAGTACGTGAGTTTCCCTTATACACAGTCGCGTACAAGCCTAGAAATAGGGATTTTTGGGCTAGGGTTTGCTTGTCCCTATTCTTTTCTGATTCCTGTTTGTTAGTTGGCTTTCTTTATAAATACTGTGCAGTCAATCTGAAGACCTTGGTGACCACACTTTGTGCTTTCTTGTAAATCTCTTGAGTTTCTTTTGTTTGGATTGTCTTCTCTTTTCATTTTGAAGTAGGTTGGCCTGTTTGGGTTATAGGTTGAAGTGTCTCTGTCTGAATCAATGATCAGGGTTTTGGGCATTGTTTTTCCAGTCTATCTTTTGATAGTGGTTGGTTTGTCACTTACCTTTGTGAGTTTGCAGTGATTCCTTGTCATTGTACACACCCAAGCTAGGGTTCCTGGTCATCCCTTGTTGGTTGATTCTTGGTTTTATTGACCTATTTACTTCAGCTTGCTTATTTTATACAGTTGATTTGATCCAATTATACTCAAGTTTAGTGCATTTTAGGTGCATAGTAGAGTTTGAGCATTTTAAAAAGTGAAAATAAAAAAAATTTCAAGCTTTTGCATTTTCTTTTGCATAAGTAGTTTTCATTTCAGTTTTAAAATATAATCTCAAAAACAACAAAAACATAGGATTAGTTTCTCTTTATCGCTTGCATTTGTTCATCAATCTATATTTACAGAAAGAAAAAGAAGTTTGCTTTAATAATGGCAATTTGCTTTGAAAAAAATATACCTTTACTTTTTTATTTCTTATCGAGTCAAAAACACCATAGTTCATCACTCCATTTCCTTCTGAGTAAGAAAAATCCCTTTAAAATTAACGCAATAATTAAAATTTACTAGTAATTTTTATTTTTAGGGGCCTTTCACCTACTAGCTTAGGCTAGACTTGTGGGATAGGAAGTGTAAACTTCCCATCAGTTTTAAAATTCAGACATAGTGGACCTTTCATTAGGTAAATCCTTGACTTTATCAATTGTATATGGGAAGCTCCTCTCAAAAGGGAGTCAAGCACGAGGCCGCGTGGAGGCATTGGACTGAGGAGATAACCTCCAATTCCTTGTCGAAATGTAAATCAGGACTTTTACGGATCTGGGGATTCTTTCCTAGATAGATTTTCGGGCTCAGCTACCCTGCCCTTGCATACGAGTCAGGCTTGCGACTGTCCCCCCAGATTGTTGGTATAGCTAAGTTAGCCTTTAGTCTCTTGAAATTTAGGGTTCATACCTAGGTAAACCAGAAGGCTATTTCTGGTTCACCTTGGACGGGCTTGGAAGGTAACCCTTGTTGTAAGTGTAGGAGTGCAGTGGGTGATTCCTTCGCTTGTGCCTAAGAACCACTTCAAGGACACCAAGTAATCATTCTTCAGCTTTCTTTCAGAAAGCATATCTTTTACCCTTGATTGATTGTTTGAGGATTTAGGAATTTTCATAGTGTGTGCTCTATGTTTGTGTTTGTGTTTAGTTAGCCTTAGGGTTTGATTTGTTAAATTTTCAATCGTGGAGGACCAACCTACAATAAGGTCAAGAAGGTTGCAAAACCTTCCTCCTCTCGTCACATTGGAACCTCCACCTCCACCCCAAAGGTGAAGATTGGACACGAATGGTTCATTTGAACCGGTAGGAGTAAGTGAAGTTCCAGGTGAACCATCACTTATAGCTAACCATCTTAATATTGATACAGTTGAGATAGAAGACTTGCAGACTGACAAGTTTGCAAGGAATTTTAACACACCCTTGACTGATTTAAAAGATCCCGTGATCGTTCAGGTTAGACCTTTTGATTCACCTGTTTTAGGTGTCCCTGTGGGTAGGATTATGTCTTCTGCGGGAGAAAGTTCTTTTTTGTTCACCTCAGCCCTTTCGGATGAAGGGGTGCTACCTCCCCTGGTAACTGCCCCTAGATCTATTATACCTTCTACACCTTTGACACCAACGAGCCGGGTGGTCCAACCACCGGTTCACTCAAACCTAGCAAGTACTTCTGGTGATATGGTTACTGGGATTCCTAGTATACCTATTGTTCCTTCTTCCTTTCCATACACTACCCAGAGTGGTCCAGTAGGATCCTCGGCTTTTGTCCAAGGATTTCCTTGGAATGGGGGGCACATTCCCCCATCCACTCCATACATAGGTCTATCACCTTCTTATGTAGGAGTGTAGTTTGGAAACAATACCTCTTATGGGAAAAGTTTTCAAACTCTGATTTCAGCCCCGTTTACGAGCTCTCCCTTTTCGTTGTTTAGCGGAGGGATATCGGCTACTATCTTTCAGACCCCAATTTCGATTGGGATGGCCCGAACTTCTTATACTTCACCTTCCACTCACAACCCTATGGCTTACGAATGGAATCCGTTTCAGAGTAATCTACCCACTTCGCAACCGGTGGTAGGGGGAAACCCCACCTTTACCTATGGGCATTTAGGGGCAGGTCCCTCTAATCCCTAGGCTGGCACTTTTAGTGCTCCGGTTCGACCCAAGATTCCATTCCTGGAAATAGTAAACTTGCCATATTTGTCAAAGTTAATGAATGACCCAGTGAGGCATGACCCCTCGTGGCCACCTGTTCCCACCAAATTGCCATCGGACATCCCTAAATTCGAGGGAAAAGTTGGTGAAGATCCTGGGGTTCATGCCACCACATTTCATTTATGGTGTTCTTCGAATTCACTAAAATAAGATTCAATTAGGTTGAGGCTATTCCAGAGAACCTTAACAAATACTGCTGCAAAATGGCATATTGAATTTCCTTCTGCTGCTTTCAGTAGTTTCTGGGACTTGGCTAGTGCATTTCTTAGCCATTTTCAGCTTCTGGTCCGATATGATTTCGGAACGGACTTGTTATCTAACTTTAGGTAGAACAAGTCTACCCACATCTTGGATCACATCCAAGAGTTGAGGAGGTGAAAGAGCCTTATAAAAGCCACTATCCCTCCTGAGTTCTTACTAGAGTGGTTCCTTCAATACCTGTTGCCCTACATATCTAAGGACGTATCCACCTCAGGAGTGACGAATGAAGAAGAAGCCACTCTCAGGGCCCAGCAATTGGATTTCATTTATTCACAATCTAGGATCTTGTATGAGATTATCCCTGAGGCACCGAGGCCTACCCACGATGCAAAGAAGCCTAAGCCTGGACCCCATGCCGATGGTGTGGTTGGGTCCATAAACTCTCCCACCGTAGAGTCCTTTGCTAAGCAAATTCATCAGTTGTCCATCAAGAATTCTATAGTAGAGGCAGAAAAGGCTGCCCCCTCCCCCCAGAGTGCACGTTTTTTTGCACAAATCTCTCAGAAGGGCAATCAGCAGCCCGGTGGGAAGAAAAAGAGAGGAAAGAAAGGAGAGAGAAACCAAAACAAGCAGAAGCCCGCGAATAGTGCTGATGGGAGCAAGAAAGAAAAGAAGAAGGTTAAGTTCCTGTGTAAGTTGTGCCATGAGGAACACCTTACTCACCTTTGTCCCCTTATGGAACAAGCCCAGAAGTTGCTTAAAGCTCAACAACCGGTTGTCCTGAAGGATCCTTTTCCCTAAGGACAGAACTCTGCTTCAGCTTCTAATGTAGCAAGGGGCACTCAAACTGCCCCTGACCCAAACTATATCAACATGGTTTGATATTTGACTTTGTTACAGACAAGGAATACAAATTATGAGAAAGAGACTTCTGAGAAGGGTAAAGCTGTAGGTGAAACTTCTAACCCTCTCACGATAGAGAAGCCTACTGAAACTATGATGAAGATACCGAAAGGTGTCTTCAAGAAGACATTACATAACCCTAATTCTAGGGATGATTTAAAATAATCCATGGTTGAAGATATAGCCCAAACCCTGTGTGCAATGTCAGCTTTAGAGGTGTTACAGAGTTTCCCCGCCCAGCGGGATGCCCTCTTAGCAGCTTTAGGCAGCATGGAATCATCGAGTCTCATGGTGAAATTTCATTTGTCTGATGTTAAAATTTGCCTACCTTACCATGTAGCCTTATCAATAGATGTCATCCATGGTTGAAATATGTCATGTCCCCGGTTTCGACCCCGTTTGCCTGATGTGTAAAATGTAATTAATCATGGTGAGGAGCTCAAGGAAAAAGCCCCACCATCAATTTGGTTATGTATGTTCGGCAATGGGGATATTTGCCGATGGTTTGTCGTGCTATCCGGCACCTTACATTTTGACATCATGTAAACCCGCACATCAATTAAAATAAACCACAACCATCTAAGGCAGTGCAACGTTGAATGAAAAGGGCATGGTTCCAACGGATAAGGGGTGGGGGATGTCAAACCTTGGTTATGGGGGAAAAACCCATGTTTTGTCAACCTCTTTAATGCTTCAGCTGGTGGTTGGGGGAGTTATTGCTGAAGTGGTGGTGGTTGTGGCAGGCTGTCAGCCTTACCCACTTGCCCACTCCACCCACGTCTGTCCATTCTTCTCCCTCACGCACTCTTCCTTGGCCAGTTTACACTCTCACCACGATTTTGGGTCTGTTGGCTTCTCACGCACAGGCTCTGGGCGATTTTAGTCTCACGCAGACATTTTCTGGGGATCCACGAGTTGCTGAAGCACCCACGCACTATAATTCGCGTCCTTGCTGTTGTTTTGCTCATCCACGGGAAAAATCGAAGTTGTTTTCTCCTCACGCAGGGCCTCTACTGCTGTGCATCCTCACGCAGAGGGATTCCCTCCCATTTTCCATCTTCATGCATGGTATTTTACTGGATTTATCCACGCAGTATTTCCTTGGGCAAATTGTGAATAGGGTGGCCGTATCCTTCACTCACAGGCTAATTCGTGGGTGTTGTTCACACATTGGTTGGGAAAACTGTAAATTTGTCCCTATTGCATTTTGTTTGTTGTTCTGTTGTTGGGGCTGTGTAATTCATTTTTCCCTGTTTGAGCTGTGATAGCTAATTGGTTTCCTGAGTGCAATGGTTAGCCTTCAGGCTGTGCTGGCTTGGCTTGTCTGTTGAAAGCCTATGAAACCCAGCTGTGTTGGTTTGCTGTTTGTGCCCCTTGGCTATGTATAAGCCCGCAATCGACCCTTATTCCGGAGGAATCATGCCCAGCTCGGGGGTGGCAGCGTTGCTGAGAGATTGATGAGCAAGCTGGCCTATGGTTGGGAGGAACGTTGCAGCGACGTAGCTGGTGGCGGGTGAATTCTTCATCAAAAGATAAGTCTGTTGTCTATGCTTCATCTCTGCAATTTATATTGATGTTGAATGAACTATACTGATCTTGTTGAATGCTGGTTTATGAGTATGTGTGCTTCCGCTGTATGATTGAAGATAAATGCATCTGTGTATGCTTAATTCCAGCATTGATTTCATTTGATTATGTTCATGGGCTATTTTCCCGGTTGTATTTGATGTGCTCGTCGCGTCCTCTTCGCCGTGTGAGGGACGGGGACGTGACAATATGGTATCAGAGTGCCATGGTTGCAACAATGGGCCTCTATGGGCCAAGAAGGTGCAGTGACAGAAGGTACTCTGTCCAACAGAATAGCCGTGAGCAATGAATTCAGAAAAACGGTCTATGTGTGAGCAGTCGGACCACAGGAGGATGTGGAATTCCACCGTTGCGGGTGAGCTGGAGAAGTTTCTATTCGCCGTTGCGGGCGAATGGCTGAAGTCTCCCATCCGACAGTTGCGGAAGGGTTCATGGAGTTAACCTCCGTTGTTGCGGGTGAGACAACGATCTTCCCCTCCGACCGTTGCGGATGGCGGAGCGATCCTGCATCCGACTTGAAGATCCATCCGATCGCCGATGTCGCGGAGAGCTTGAAGATCCATCTGATCGCCGACGCCGCGGAAAATTTAAAAATTCGGCTAAGTATGGAACGGTCGGGCCCTTGAAGGAAGTGAAATTCCGCCATTGCAAAAGGATTTTTAAAGTCTTCCATCCGCCGTTGCGGATGGCTAAGCAATCCCGCGTCCGATCCGAGATTCCGCCGACGTCCGACGTTATGGGATTGGTCCGACGTCCAACATTCAAGTTGTTGCAAGTGCCGATCGGAAGAGTTTGCGAAGTGGGAGTTCGTCGTTGCAGACGGATTGGCGAAGTCTCCCACCCGCCATTGCGGATGGCGAATCACTTGGGCTTCCGATTGGAAAGGCTGCCCACGGCCGCCGTTGCGGAAGGTAGAAGCTTCCAGGGAGCCGCAGTTGCGGAAGGGTTGGAACACACGGAGAGCTGTCGTTGCGGAAGGTAGAAGCTTCCGGGGAGCCGATTTGGCGGAAGACAGAATGGTCAGGGAGCCAGTTCGGTGGAGGAAGGAATGGGAAAGGAGCCGACGTTGCGGCTGGGAGATTGATGTGGGAGCCGATTCAGCGGCTGTGAGGTTGGTTCTAGGAGCCGATTTCAACTATTTTTAGAAGGACTTTTCAACTGTTTTACAGGGAATTTTCAGGGGCTGAAAATGAGAAAATTGGCAGCAAGCTGATGCACCAGATTGCACGAAAATCATAGTTTTACAAAAAAAAAAAAAAGAGATTAGCTCATCCACAAGGGGGAAAGCCCCCTTGACCCCCGTCGTCCCTTGAGACAGTCATTCTTGTGGAAAGAAGATTTTATGTTTGGGGCAATATAGTAGAACCCAGAATTCATAAAAGATGAATGGTGCATTGAAAAAGATATTTTTCAAGTTGGCTGAAGTTGGCACCCACTCCAAAATGTAGTGATGTGTGTAAAATGCCAAGATTGGTGAAAGTCTTCATTCTTAGAAGGGGTGTGGTTTTCACATCCGAGGTCAGAATGACGCGTGTGAATAGGCGTTGGAAAGCTTATCTAGCAAGGAACGAGGATAAGAGACCAGAATCTGAGAATGAAGCAGAAAAGTGCTAATGATGGCCGCTGTTATCAAGTGGACAAATCTGGACAGTTGCATGCCCAGGGGAAGCAAGGACTATGAAGTCAACCAGCTGCTGTGTGGAAGAGGAATTCCACGAGAAGATGAGGGATTTGAAAGGGAAGTTTTCATTAAACCCTATCTCACCTATTTTAACTACATTTCCTGAGTTATGTTTGAAATGCATGAGAGTATGTATTGCATGCATAGGACATTGCATGATTGGTAAGAATATTGAAAAATATATATATGTACAATGAGCCACTAATGATAATCATTGTTTTGATGTTGGCATTAGTGGACAAACCAACGATGACATGGACCTGGATGAATATGTTGTTGATGCCGATGAATGAGACCAGCAACCCTCTGGAGAAGGGATAAGGCAACAAGTCCATGACAAAAGTTGGTGAGAAAATGCTACAATCTCCTGCAAAGGACCAACCCATTTGGTCATGTCAAGGGTGTAAGTGAGACCCGTGCAGGTAAGGTTTTGCTTATGACAAATTCCATGGATTGGTCCAGGTAAGAGACCTCATACCATGTGAATATTGGAATGTAGAAAGGTGTCATGCCTATATACGTTAATATGATTGATTATAGTAATGCATCCTAGATGAGGTAGTCATGGTTAGGCCATGGTATGGTTGAATTCCTAGTATTCCTGAATCAATGCAAGGTAGCGTTGAATGGACATGCATTAAGAAGATTTTATGAATCTTGTTGTTATGCATTGAATGTATGCATATGAAGGGTGTGAGTGACTGATTGCATAAGTGTAGGTGCAATGTTGTGATGCATTGCATGAATGCATTGAGATGAATGCATGTGATATTATGAATGACTAATGGCTGAATGATGAATTGGTGACAATTCAGGGACCATTTCAGAGGTTGTTATGAATGCAGGATAGTCATGAGCAATTGGCTGCCAAAAATGCTCTATGGAAGAGCAGGGTGGTATGGATGATACACTTGTGAAGTAAGGAGTATCTAACCACTTCATTTAATTGCATGAATGATATGACTATACCTTGCAATGTTAGCATGATAATGATTGCACGAAGTAAATGATTTTTGGTATATATTGATGTGACTAATGACGGGAAGTATTCGAATTTTATAAAATTCTGAAAATGCTTCAACAATGGTTGTAGCAATGAAAAGTTATATGCACCCAGAATTACCAAGTGTTTGGATGTTTGAAGCTCATGTTTTAGGTAGATCAATTTGAAAATGGCATTGAGAGGTAAGACCCTGACCAATGCTGGAATCTACCGTGTAAAAGAGCTTGTTAAGTTTGAATTGTGAATTTCAAATATTGCTGACAACTACTAGTCACTATTGGCTTGCATAAGCTTGTGTTTGGTTGTTGAAGCTTGTGTTTCAGGTAGATTATTTTAAGAACGGCATTGAGAGGTAAGGTACTGACCAATGCCTGAATCTACCATACGATATGCATAATAGGTTGTTAGGATTCGAATTGTGAATTTTGGATTTGAGAAATTGCTGACCACCACTAGCCATTGTCGGCTCGCATAAGCTTGTGTTTGGTTGTTTGAAGCTTGTATTTCAGGTAGATTATTCCAAGAACGGCATTGAGGGGTAAGGCCCTGACCAATGCTGGAATATACCATGTAAAAGATCTTGTTAGATTTGCGTTATGAATTTCAAATTTAAGAAAATGCTGACCACTTATAGTCATCATTGGCTTGCACAAGATTGTGTTTGGTTGGTTGAAATTCATGTTTCAGGTAGATTCTTTCAAACATGACAGTGAGAGGTAAGTCCCTGACCACTGCCAAAATCTCCCATTTATGAGAAGAAGTCTCATGGTTGTGAAAATTAGTTGGTACGGGTTGTTAAGTTCGAATTGTGGATTTCGGATTTAAGAGGTACTAACGGCTACTAATCATTGTTGGCTTGTGTGAGATTGTGTCAGGAGGGACACATGGTAAGTGGGTATTCATGTTATGATAGTAAGAATAAAATTATAATGGGCATAGTAGTGCTGCTTACAAGAAACCCACAATTGATCAAGTCAATTCCTATAATAGAGTTGCAAATTCTTATTGTATTTGATTGCTAAATGTCATTGCTTGGTTATGGAACGATCAATTGGATTGTAGTATCAGGTAATGACTGACTGTTTGGCTATTTGATGAATGTGTCAGGGGTACACACTGCAGGAAGACCATGTGTGATGGCCTGCAGAAGCCAAACTTCATGGGAAGGTTTTCCCCTATCTTGGAAATGGGGTTCGGGTGAAACTCCATTAGACATTTTGAAAATGTCTCATCTACACTGCATGTTTGGTGATAACATGAGTGAGATGGTTGGATTATGTCAGTGAGACAGGTGTGAATATGAAATGTAAATAGGAAGCAGGGATGGGGCCTTGGTTTGCTTAAACTTGGTGATTGGAAACCACACAGACAGAGCTAGAGGGCTGGCTTTCTTCTCCACAACCCCGGGATAGCACTAGAAGGGGATGCAGGGTCTGAGGGACTGTGTAGCAGAGAAGGGACTGATTCCTTGTGCTGGGTGTGTGTGTAGATGTTATAGAAGTCAGGTAGTTCTGGTGTAGGTGTTCCTAGCTCCGCAGCGAGCTCACCAGCTTAGCATTCAGTTTTTCTCAACTCCTTGACGGTGCCTAACCGATATAAAGGCATACTACGATGGAAAATGGATAAGTGTTCAGTGACCCTTGCTATGAATATGCATGTTTAATTATTAAATTTTATATGCAGAACATGTTCTGATTTATTTCCATGATGACCGATTGCTTGAGTATGAATAGGACCTGCATGGCACACACCGGAAGAGAGTGCACACTTTTCCGATGTCAAGTCATGAAAGGGTTTTCAATATTGATTACACTTTGGGGAGTGGACGCACTCCTAGTGTCTCAATATTTGATAGTGAATGATATGAAATGTGATTAAAGTTTTAGAGCAATGATGCTGATGAGTTGGCTTGTATTGCTTGTGTTGCTTGTGTTGACAGGATAAAGGTAAAGGTAAAAGGTTGATATAAGTGTATGTTGATATAAGTGTATGTTGGTATAAGTGCATGTTGATATAAGTGTATGTGTCATTGTTGAAATAAGTGTATGATGGGCTATGATATTCCTAAGGATCCATAGTAGATCCTAGACCTGGAAATGGTCAAGTTCCAAGCCCAGTTGACATGGTTATATACTGGCTGGACATTAATTATTTGATGTTGAGGAGAAGCCGGCGTGCTGACCTAACATCTAAGTCCATAGGTGATCCCAAGGCATGCAAAGCGAAGCAGGATCCTGTGGACGAACGAGGAAACGCACAATACAGATAAGTATTGGATTATTTTGCTTATGAATATACATGTGTATATGATATGGGTTAT